>JAQGCW010000016.1:0-24530 GCA_034700065.1 Mesodorylaimus bastiani | reverse complement strand
TACGCACAGTAGAATTCGAAATCTTTGAGCTTTTCATCGTCATTTTCTTATTTGCTCATGCCCAAATGAAGCAACTTTCGAATGCGTGATGGTCCTTCCCACAAGCCCCTGCAAAAAAAAAAATTCATCATGAACTTCCATCTTGTTCGAAACGAAACTCAAAAAGGCACTCACTGGACTAATCCTCGCCAATACAGCATCGGAATCAAATGCGTCTTGCAAAAATACCAGATCCGTCGCTCTTTGCCTTGATCGAACGGAAATGTCTCGACTGGTTCCCACGTGTAATCGAATTCGGCCATGATCGCCGTACTGTAACTGGTCGGCAATGGACACGAACTGTAGCCATCATACTGACATAGAACAGAAAGAAACCCGGTTGAGCAGTATTCGAATTCAGGAAAACAATTGAAACCCTGAACACTTACGGACGCCGTCGGTTTCTTGTTCTCCATCACCGCCCTCAAATTTCTTTTGACCACGCCGGCTTCTGCGGCTGAAAAACATATCAACAAAAACAAACAACAAACAACAACAACAACGCAACACCAAAAAAATGAAGGACTTACCAACAGCTGCTCCAGTTTTCGCATTGGGCAAATTCGCACAGTCTCCAATTCCGAACACGTTCGGAAATGCGGTACTTTGCAATGTGTGCTTGTCCAAACTCAACCAACCGCCTTTGTCGCAAAGTTCCTTGCAATTACTGAGAACCTCGGGAGCCGAGAATGGAGGGCCGACGTGCATGAAGTCGTACTGAAAAAAAATATTCTAACATCAAAACATCAGAAAAGCATTGAAAAAGCCAGTCTTACCTTAACCGTTTTCTTCTCGCCAGTCGATTCGAAATCGCTGTTGACAATATCGAACGTGGCCACTCGAGCTTTCGGATCCACTTCGACCAGTCTCGTGAGAAAATGCGTTTCGATATCGCGTTTCTTGCAAATTCCGTGAAGAATTTCGGCGTATTTGGGAGCGCCCAACATCGAACCAAGTGTGGTACAGTAGATGAATTTGGCTTTGTTTCGCGTGCCATGCTGTAAAGCGGATCAGGTCAACCTTTTTTAAACGATGAGATGAAACCAAAGGTGCATTCTTACCTGACGAAAATAATCATCCGCCAAGTACATAATCTTCTGCGGTGCTCCTGGACATTTGATCGGAATACTCATCGTGAATAGAGCCGTGCCTCCGTGGAAATTCACCAAGGCTTTGAGTGTTTTATGCACGTATTTGGCGTCGTAATTGGTACAAACATCGGGATAATTGTCCAGTGCGTCCTTGAGACCTTTGATCTGAAGGGAAGAAGCAAAATTTGTGGTGATCATTGAATGCATCATACAGGAGGCTCAAACTGGAACTTGCACTCGCTTACCCCTTCATAGCGATGTTGGAGACCCACTGCAATCACGAGGTAATCGTACTTGATCTGAAAATCAGTCTATTAGGTCGCAGATGTGATGGAATTCGATTGAAAACACGCTTGAGATTACAAAACGTCAGCAGCCACTACTACTAAAATTCCATGCGACTAGCCAATCCCACCCAAGCCTGGAAAATATGAACTGGCACTTTTAACCTGCGCTTCACTGTCTATAAGAAATTGCAAACAAAATAAGAATCATGGGCCTCAACTTACCGTTTCACCAGAACCAATCACGATGGAATTCTTGCTCGGTTGAAACTCGGTCACTCGATCTTTGATCCATGTGCTCGATTTCAGTATATCGGCAGTGGGACGAGTTGATTCTTCGAATGTCTTGACACCAGCGCCCACGAGCGTCCAAAAGGGTTGATAATAGTGAAGCTGAGAAGTGGGTAAAACAGTGTTAGCAGATTTTGGCCCGTACAAAATCAACTATCTCACATTGTCAGTGCAAGCTGCGATACGAAATGTGGGGTCTTAAAAATGGCCTCGTAAGTTTTCCATGGCACCGAATGTTGCATAGTAAGAAATGAAATAGTCAAACTTGCAAACAAATCAAGGAAAATCTCGACTGGCCCACCTCATTTGGTTCGATCACAGCCACGTTCGCCTTTCCCAGCCTGGATGCGAACATGTTCGATATTGCCGAGCCACCAGTGCCACCGCCTATCACGGCCAGTTTGAAGCGCCGATCACCTGAGAAAGGCATAACCATACTTTTTGTCAAATGTAAGCACTGAACTGTTCTGCAGGTTCTAACGCGCAAGAACATTGTGCACCAAAAAAAACAAACAAGAACACACAGCAATACAAACCAAATGTCTCAGGAACATTAGCCAAATTCTTGAACTTACCAGCAGCACTAGCGAAAAGCTTTCCGGTCGTCGAAAATGTTCGAAACTGACTCCAACAGTTAGAATAGAAGAACATTGACGATCGCATTAATCCAAGACGAATTGTGGACATTTTTGAAAGCTCCTGCTGGACTGAGAACTTGTAAATGCAGATAGATTAGTCGAAATTTCATGCAATAGTAAGAGAGGGAGGAGAAGGCTTGAAGGGAGGGTAAGAGTTCTAAAAGAGAGAAATCAGACAGTGAAAACGTCAGGGAGCAAAGCAGAGCAGAGTATTGTTTACTGATAAGGCGCATAACTCATTGATTGCAAAGTGTGATAAGCTGCTGTGGCTATACATGGCTGGCCCATGGCTAGATTCATTGTGTACTCCTGACTCATGCATGATCTTGATGATTTCTAATTGTGAAAATGACTTCAAAAAAAACCCTGACATGTACATGAAACAAAAATACCGACCGACCATAAGCGCCTACCATCAGCGACCATGAAAGATGCCCGTCCGATGCGAGCGCAAGCAATAATCGATTGTAGGCATCAAGCCATCGATCTCCCGACCTTTCTGCATGAATCTACACTTCATCGATCTCACATCGCCGATCATCGTTTAGAGCAAATTCAAAAATCCAATCCGCGTTTGCACTACTAGCAGACATAATCACATATTGTCTGCTATTACCGCGCAAATGCCCTTAAATCATGCCTATTGTCTTCTGCCGCAGATCTGATCTTTTCAATAAATTCCGACGACAAAAAACCGGTTTCCCTTTTCTTTCGAACTTGTCATTTTTGTCGAACTAAACATCGTTGATAATAGGAAAGTTTACGAGCGAATTATTTCGAAAAGGGTAAGCTCCTTTTGCGAATGTTTGAAAAGTAGCGCAGGCTGTATGTATTAGTGCGAGTTAGGAGGGGCGTTGCTATGAGACGTATCTTTTCGTTCGTCGAAAATGACGTGGATCGACTAGTGAGGGAGCAACGTGGCATAAAAAGTTCTTCCCGTTCGGCTAATGTAGAGGAGGCGGGGGGAACTTGGGATTTCTGGAAAATATTTATTTTTCTTAGATAGCGTTTCCAAGTGTATATAACTCGAAAATTTGTCTCCAGCCCACAACAGAAAATTGATTTTGGCATTCCTTTTTCTGTTTAAAGAATCGATTTTGCATTGATCAGTTTTCTGGACCGTTTGGATCGCTCTAATCGCTCAAATCGAAACTGATCGGATCGGATCGAATAAGCTCAATCGAATTATATATTGAAATGGCATCGCATTCGGAATCGCCGTCGGCGAACGGAGATCACAAAAGTGGAAGCGGGAACGGCAAAGGGAATGGGCGCAAGGTCGCCTTGATCACAGGAATCACTGGGCAGGTAAGTCCTTGAAATCACTATTTGTTTTACGCGTATGCTTTGAAACTTGTTTTACTGTTTAGCGGAATAAATTTTGAAGTGTATATGTATCTAATCGTATGATTACATTGTGTTGTTTTTTACAGGATGGTTCGTATTTGGCGGAATTATTATTGAGCAAAGGATACGAGGTAAGTGGGGTCTTGAATTCATGTTTTACTGCATTGATTAATTTTGTAATGGAGCGTTTCACGATATTCGAAAAGTGCTGCGTTAAATCGCATTTTGTTTCGATCATTTTGGACACCCTCCTCCTTCTTAATTATTATTTTTTCTTTCTTCTAATAATTTCTTAAAAGATTTTCATCCTTGGATGATACGGTAACAATTCGAAACCTCAAAAGTGTACCAATCAAACTGATGCCTACTTACTCAGCATTTCAAATTTGTCAACTTGATTTTTCATTTTCTGTTTCTTTTTTGCTGATGGATTTTGATTTAGCTCGTAGAATAAGGCCAGACACAATCACAGTAACAGTTTTTGATGTTGGAAAGCAAGTTTGTTTGAACAGCTCAGCGAAAATTCTAATGTACGGCCAGGTAAACAAATAAGCCATCGTATAATATGTACTAGAAAAGCTCAGGAAGCAAGTAGAAATCGTGAATCTTTCTTACGCAGATTAAAATTGAAATAAGCATGACTTATTTCTGACCAAGACGATTTCGATCGGATTTGTCATCTGGCAGGTACTGTAAATCACAATATTTTGGTGGTTGGCCGATTTTGGCCTGGTTGGTGGATCAAACTTTTGGTGTTTCGCGGCTTCTGGCATAAAGATTAAAATGTGTGCTGCTACTAAACTGGCATTTAGGCGGGTTGAAGAGAAAAACATCTCTTAAAGTAGCGCGTCCATTCAGGAATAATTTTCAAAAACATGTTTTAACTTCGAAATTTAGCACTTGATCAATAAAATGTAGAAATTCGTCAATATTATTCCCAAAAATATACTTTAGGGCCCTTTAAAAAGGATAGGAAACGAGGATTTGATCAAAAACAATTAAAGTTTAGGGTATCTGAAAGTTTCTATATGATTTGCATTAGGCGGTTTGGTGGAACAAAATTTTGGTGGACTGGTGGCAAACCAGCAAAGCCACCAATAATTTTCTGATTCACAGTAGTATTCCTCTAATGCATCAATTTGCGTCAGACATGCGTCAAATAGCTTTCAGTCTATCCAAATGATCGATGTGTCAAATGCGTCTATTTTTATACAACGACATAAACTGTCGAAACTGTTTCAGGTCCACGGAATCATTCGACGTTCCAGTTCGTTCAACACCGGTCGCATCGAACATCTGTACAAGAATCCGGTAACACATCAGGAGGGATGTAAGTACTTACTTTTCATTTTTGGTTGCATTTTTTAATTAATTAATCAGCATTATATCGCCGTTATGATTGCATGAAAATTTTAATTGCATGCAGGTGCATGCACAAAATTTTGTGTATGCGTACAAACAGCTGATTGTTTACCTGCAAAGCCTATACAAATGTGAATGTTCCTTTCGTGATGGTCTGGCATTGCACAAATTTCATAAAGTCAGTTGTTCCTTGTACTCTAAAGAGTTTTCTGCATGCGTGCGGTCTCCATTAGGATGAACCTTACCAAAAAATTAGCATCTTCCTTGATCAAGTATTACAACAGTTATATTTCCATCTTCTAGCTGCTCAGCATGATGGAGCTGGTATGACTGATTTGTTTTGCTTTGGCTTTGGGATTTTTTTTTTTCATGAGATTACTATTCGTCTACACTTTACTTTTTCTGCTGTACCTTATTAACATACTTTAGTTATCTGCATTAATCTCTTTGAATTATCACTGGTTAGAAACTAATATCATTTCTGCGGCACATTTCCTTTTCACACGGAAAGATTTTTTAGACACCTCTGCAATGATTGCTTTTCGGAATCAATCATCCCGAAGCATTGACTAACGGTTGCTCTTCTGTTTTTCAGTGATGAAATTGCATTACGGCGATATGACGGATAGCAGTAATCTCATGAAAGTGATCAGTTTGGTACAGCCGACCGAAATTTACAATTTGGCTGCGCAAAGTCACGTCAAGGTAAGAGATATTCTTTTTTTTATAAAGGAAGTGGGGCTGTGCGAATATCGGCTCGCGAAAATATCGTTTAGCCTCTTTTTAAATGCAACATTTTTTCCTTACAGGTTTCCTTCGACATGCCCGAATATACGGCCGAAGTCGACGCGGTTGGAACAATTCGAATGTTGGACGCAATTATCGCCAGCGGTTTGACGAATAAAGTTCGATTCTATCAAGCGTCGACGTCGGAATTATTCGGAAAGGTTCAAGAGATTCCGCAAAAGGAAACGACTCCGTTTTATCCTCGGTCTCCGTACGGTAAGTTTTCTTTTTCTGCGTTTTTCCTTCGGTTATGTTGCATGTTATTTTGGGATTTCGAGTGGCAGTAAAATAACATCCGTCATTTTCAGCCGTGGCCAAACAATACGCTTATTGGATCATTGTCAATTATCGTGAAGCCTATAATATGTTCGCTTGTAACGGTATTTTGTTCAATCACGAGAGTCCGAGGCGAGGTAAGTCTAGTTTTCTTTTTTAAATCTTCGCTGTTGGCACTGCCAGTAAGTTAACGGAATATTTTTTTTCCAGGAGAGAATTTCGTTACGCGTAAAATCACTCGTGCAGTGGCGAAAATTCACTTGAATCAATTGGAGCACGTGGAACTGGGTAATCTCAACGCCAAACGCGATTGGGGACACGCCAAGGATTACGTGGAGGTAAGCATTTGCTGCAGGTTATGCTGGTCTGTCAAATGTGGTATTACGGTTTTATATGCGGTTCATTTTCATTCAGGCCATGTGGCTCATGCTTCAACACGATAAACCCGAAGATTTCGTCATTGCCACCAACGAATGTCACAGCGTTCGCGAATTTGTCGAATTAGCCTTCAGTCATATTGGAATTGGCATCGAGTAAGTACAATCTAAGTTTTACTCTTTTTGGGATCTTTCATATTTATGAATTCTATTTGTTTTATCAGATGGCACGGCTCTGGAGTGGACGAAATCGGAAAGGACAAAGCGACTGGAACGATGCGGGTTCGTGTGAATCCAAAGTTTTATCGTCCAACGGAAGTGGTAAGTAAAAAGGTGCTTTGTAGACCAAAAATTAGAGAGATGATTGTGGATCGTTTTTCAGGAATTCTTGCTCGGTGATGCGACCAAAGCGAAGAACGAATTGAAATGGGAACCGAAAACGTTGTTCAAAGTGAGTACCTACTTTTAAAACTCAGTTTACAGTCCTGCAGTAATAACAGAATATTTCTTTTGCAGGAACTAGTCAAAGAGATGGTGGAATCGGACATCGTCTTGATGAAATCGAATCCGAGGGCTTAGAAATTGAAAGGGAGTCGAACAAATCTCCACGAAGGTATTCCACATATTTTTTTGTATTCTAAATGGCATTTATTATATTTTCTGCTTAAGGGCACTCTTACGATCTTAAAATTACGCGAAAGGCGGGATTATGCATTATGTATTAGCTGTTTGAGGTTAGTTTTATCCGTATTTCCTTTCGAGAGAGTTGTGGCTATGCGCTTAGTTTTTAAAAATTAATTTAAAAGATTGTTTCTGTATTCATTCAAGAACCCTAAGTTATAAATTTATGCCAGCTATGGACTGCTACTTCACAGGAGGTGGATCAGGAAATTCAGACTATATTATACGGTCCCTCACCGCTTGCCTAGTAAGAGGACCGTATAACATGGCCTGGACACCATCCCCCTTCAATTTGTTACCTCCCACGACCCTTATACTCGAACAAAGAAGTTTGCGAGAGAACGAGACCAACCCCCCACGATCAAATGCCAGGCGGCGGACTGGTCAATCGATCAAAAAAAGTCGAAAAGTTGACAAGTGCGGACAAAGGACATTGGGCCCCGAGGGGGAGAGGGGGGGAGGTGGTTATAATCGCCCTATTTGCCTCTGTTCGTGAATAGTAGAGTGAATTTAGAAGGAATAGGAGCATGTAGGAAAATTGAGGGATTCGATTCGGATAGTTTCTGGTACTGCATTGTGTTTCGCAGTCTGGTTTTGCAGAACATGTGCGCATAAGTTTCGAGGTTTGAGGTTAGTCAGTGTTGTCAAAAAGCGTTACAGTAGCCACTTGAGGCTATGTATCAGCCACACCTGTATTCACTAGGGATCATGCTTAATTAAGTGCCGCACCTCTGATCACTATCCTCGTCTAATGCCCTTTTCAACCGGAAAAGTTATTGTAAATGATCTAGCATTTGTTAAAAATTATCTTCCCTCATATTTTCCCGTCTGTACACTGCGTATGAAACTGATGATAAAAACAGCCCTTTTCTAAAACCTAACCACGCCTCATGTCCTGTTATCTCTCCTCGTATGATCTGACTGGCTAAATTAAAAGCGTCCTAATGAACTTAATTAGGAGTCTCTCCCTTCCCCTCTTCTAATGAGCTTCTTTCCTTTCGTGTGCCCTTTCTAAGAATGTTTTCTAAAAACGCTCCTCCGCACGACAGTCACGCGATCCGCGGCGCAGAGAATTGAGGAGTTTTTCTATCGAACATGTCAATCAGCAGGTCTTTCGTTATCTCAATTTCCACATTAGGAGACCGCCCCCCCCCCCCTTCCTGACGAGACTGACTGACGGACTGGCACGAACCACGATGGGGGGGGGGGAGACCTTCCAAGTCACACGATCCTTGGGACACGAATGAAACGAGCCAGCGAACGAACGAACGAATAAATTTTGAAAAGCCGATAAAAAGCCAGTTTTTAATTTACTCGGTCGGCTAGCCCGCGAGCAAACAAGGAGAAAGGGGCAAAAGTTCACAAGGGGTGGTTGGGTGGAGGGGGGGTTGGGTGGAGGGGGGTAAAAGTAAATCGATGAAGGAAACCTGTTCCGAGAGAGTGCGGTGCGAATCGTCATGATATCTATCATTGGCAGGATCCTGTCCCTCACTTCCAGCCCGGATGCCCTGTCCATGAATAACAATTTTCGAAAAGGGCTCGACGACGAGAGAGAGAGAGAGAGCGCGTGACAATAATTTGAAGAGTGGAAATCGACGGGTTACTGTAAACGCAGTCTATCGAACGTACAAAGTCCCACACAAGATCATTCGCCCTAACTCCCCGATTGATAAGCTTCCCGACATCCTCCCTTTCAGTGACTGTCACTCGAAGATACCAAAACAAGTAGATAAAAGCGACGAGTCTGCGCCCAGTTTTTACGGCTTACCGCGCGCGTTGCTTTGCTTTTGCTGAGTTGGTGTCTTCTCGTCTGCGCTTCTTCATCACCTTACACGGAGATAGGGAAAAATCAATAACTAGGTAACCTCAAATCTATCATAAGGCGACGTAAAATGTCGTCATTCTACGACGCAGTGTTTTTTGTCAGATAAATCGGCCTAGGTGTATGGGATGGATGAATTAGACCGGTTCGTAAATGGCAGCTTATTGTCCTATTTGGGCAACTAGTTTCGAGAGAGATCGAACGATGTTTTGTTCGACGGAGTTTTGTGAAAAACATTAGGCAAAACGGATATGAACCGGACCGACCTCACTCGACGACAGGAAAAAACTAGAATAGCAAACAGCCGCCCGAGAGTGTAAAGTACAGTATACTTTACACTCTCACGGGTCTGGCTTCACCGTCATTGTCCGTTTTAGCGTCCTGGCGTGCGGTCGGTTAAGAACCCCCTCTCTCTCTCTCCCTAAGCAAACACTCGAATTCAAACATGATCGATCTATATTTATACACGACCAACGACCAAACAGTCAATAATTCTACATCGGACGAAAAAGAGCTAAAACGAAACTTTAAAAACCAGTAAAACAGAACGGCGATAGTGTATCATCGATCCCTTTCTCTCAACTCAAAAAATTCACTTTCTGTCTCTGAAAGCTAAAGAAAAAATTTCCTCCTCGAAGACACGCGCGCCTCGTAAAAAGAACAAAAAGTGAAAGAAAAAAGACTAAGCACAAAACTCTCTCTCTCACTCTCAACTCTCTCTCAGAAAGGAATTCTTATCGCCGTCATGATGATATTTTCACAAAAGAAAAGAAAGAAGTAAAAACAAAGACACTATCCACATTTAGTTACATCGTATTTTCCCTTGGTACAAAATAAAAATTGGACCACCTCGGACCCTTCGTGTAAATAATAAAAAAAGACCCCAAAAGTTGATGGAAAGAACAAATGACACCGATTTTTGATGATGAAGAAAACAAGACCTGCCAGGAAAATAGACAATTTTTGTAAAGACAAGAAAAAAAAACAACTGAAAACCAGCCGCCTGTATTGTTGGCCTCGATTTTTCGAATTTCCCTCGCTCGCACTTTTTACATACACAAAAATGGACCAATACATAAAAAAAAAAGGTTTCAGTATTTGGTATTTATGTAAGAAAATTTTCAAATTTTCGAAAAAACATGAGATCGCGAATACAATTTTCTCGCGTTTGGACATTTCTCGAAAATTCAAAAAAGTTCAAACTTCAACTAAAGGCGGCAGGCAGACAACAAAAAAAGACCAAAAAAGACAAAAACGTTCGAGAGGCAAAAAATGTCACCTGATTTAAAAAAAAAACACACAAACGGTTTCGTTTTTCGGATCGTTTCGAATTATTTTTTCTTTTCTAAGTTCGAAAGAGACTCATTTGAAAATTTTCAAAAAAAAGAAGAAAAGCGAAATTCTCACTCTCGCCCTTAGGGCTTTCAAATTTTAAATTAAAAAAGAAACTCCGCTTTTTTTAATTTCTCGTAAAAAAAACAAACGAGAAACAAATATATTTAGACGAACTTAGAGAACAAAAATTCGTTCGAAATCGCATTCTATCCCGTATTTCGAAAAAGAATTTACACACAATTAATTTTAAAAGGTACCATTTTCGTATATGAAAAAAAGGAACACGTTCGAAACAAAAACGAAAAATCGCGTGAAGCACTCGGCAGGTAGGAAATCGAAGAAAAAAAAAACAAAGACAAAATTTCGAAGAATGACCATCGCCCGTATAATCGAACGAAAGGATGTTTCGATTTTGAGAAACTAGGATTCCAATTTAAAATAAACTGTCCCAGAGTTCGGTCGTTTTCAAAAAAACACAATGTTCTCTCTCTCTCAATCTAGCTGAACTTTCTCTCTAAATGGTCCTAACTGGGGTTATTTTTTAAAATTTGCACTGATCCTCGGGAGAGAATTTTTTTCAAAAAGAAAGATTTGGCCTGTTGTACTCTAAGACAAAATTCTCAATCGAAAAAATCTGATGATTATTCTAAAAGACCTTTTGGAATCTTTCTCCAAATAAAAAAAAAATATTCGTAAGACCTGAATTTTTTCAAAAAATTTCTTCTTCGTAATTTTCGAAGGGAAAATTCAAAGACAATAGCGAATAAGGACGAAAGAAAAAAACGGTAATACATTACGCACAGAAAAAAAACACATTTTTGAAACCATTTGAACAATCCAGCCGCAGAAAAAAGTCGAAACTTAAACACAGCCCAGCCCAAAAAATCGTATAAAAAATAGTTTTGAAAGTCAAATTAATTATTTTGTCAATATTATAAGCCGGTAGTAAAAACCTATTGTCAGAATAAAATTGAAAACCTGTTTAGAGAAAGCCCATCCCACCCAAGAAAACGGAGAACAAAAAAGGAACAACCACAGAAAAAACTGAATCCAGAAAATACATTGCACACAAAAAATGAAGACAAAAAAAAAGAAAAAAATTCATACGTACATTTGGGGCGCGTGTCTTCCTTCGTGTCTCCACCATTCGATCGATTTTGATTCCGGATCGTCGCTCGATGATATTTTCTTAATTGACTCCGACGCCCACTGGTTGAGGTCGAGCCGAGACCAAACTGGGCGATAAACTCGAGAATAGATTCATATTTTCCCGCATCAACTTCTCGGCCAACATTTTACAATGTTGATCCTCGGCGCCGTCGATCGGTGTGACGGCCGGCGAGAAACGATGATCGTTGCCGCCGATGATGGTCGACGGTTGGGGCGACGAGCGCCACGAATGCGACGGCGATTGTGGTTGTTGTTGCATTTGACACCACAACGGACTCACACGGCCGCTTCCGACGCGTTGTTGGAGTTGCATTTGTTGTTGTTGATGAGATAGAGCCGCCATGAAACCGCTGTTGGACGGCGAGGAACGTTGCGGCGTGCTGTTGTTGGACATGACCGTTCGTTGTTGTTGTTGGGGCGATTGATGGTAGAAGATGGTCGTCGAGGGCGACGATGAAGTTTGCTGCTGATGGCGTTGATGTTGAGGCGGATATTGAATGACCCGATGATGCGAATGAGCGATTTGTTGTTGTTGTTGTTGTTGGTGAAATTGTTGGAGATGATTGACCGGCGGCGTGATCGATCGCGGCGCTTGGAGAAGTTGATGCGTCGGTGTGATCGATCTCGGCGGCGATCCGCGCGGATACGTCGTCGATGGTATTTGATTGGCCAATATTTCCATTTGGATGAACTTCAACGGAGTGCTTCGTTCGGCTTTCGATTTTTCGATTCCTTCCGAACGACGAGACGCGGCCAACGCCGATTCGTACCATACGCCGACGCTTCCTGGAAAAAAAAGAGAAGAGGAATTAATGAGATTGGATTTTTCTCTTTCCGATGCACCACCACAAGGGTCATTCGAGAATCCTATCGTCGGGTTTTCCAAACAGGCTTTCCAAACGGGCGGGCGGCGTCCTACGCCGACACAAAGCCCGTCATTTTTCAACCCGGCGATCGATCATATTCAGTTCAGAAGCGAAACCTGTCACGTCAGTCGCCTCGTGACGCCCAGAAGCTTCGCCTCGTCCCCTCCCCTCCAGCATTCGATTTCCAAGCATCCCAAGCTCGCGTTCCCAAGCGACGCTCCGCATCCACAACCTACGATTTCCAGCCAGACTGACTCGAGCCCTCATTTTCCAAGCATCGGTCACCCCCTAAAGCCTTCATCATTTTCTCATACGATGCCCTCCAGTCTGCATTTCTAAAGCTCGAGTAGTGTGCATTTTCTCAAACTGACAGACGACCCGCAGGCCCTCACTTTCCCGAGGAGGCATTCCCCCATCAAGCCCTCCGTTTCCAAGCGACAACCCTCACGATGTGCCATTTCTCAACCCTCAAAACCCTCGTTCTCTAAGCAACCTTACCCCCTCCCTCGTCGAAGCCCGCAATTCCCGAGGAGACCCTCCGCATAGTCCCTAATCCGGTCTCCTCTCGACTGGAAACCGGAGACGGCCCCCATTGCTCCTAGCCTTCTTTCTTTCCTTCCTCATGGAATTCTCTTTCTTTGTGTGTATGCGCGGAAAGCCTCGGAAAAAAGAAACGGAGCAAGCCGAACGAAATCAACGAGCCACACCACCACATTCGTCAGCCAGCCACAATGAAAATTTCCTCTCAACGAAAAGCCTGTTCGTCCGTCCGTCCTTCACAAACGCACACAAAGAAAGGTCCTCGTTCCTGCCTGCGACGCCTCCATTTTCTCTTCCGAGGAAATGGCCCCCTGGAAACAACCCGACCCCTTTTTCCCATCGAGACGGACGAACGACACAAAGAAACGTTGTTCGTGGTGGCCGGCCATTCGCTCGACGATCGACGCTCGGCGTCGCGGTTTCATGACCGACTCCGAAAAATAGAGGCCGACGGACACAAGGAGAAAGACGTGGAACCCCCGAACGAACACACGCAGGGAGAACCTCCAATCCAAGACCGATAAACCCTAATAAGGAGAATCCGGGAAACAGAAACGAGACGGATGGGAATGGAAGATTCGTTGTTCCATCGGTGTCGATAGGTTTCCAAGACATTTCCATCCATCCATTGATCGGAAACTCCTACTTGATTGGGAAAGATCTTAACCGATACACCCTTCCTCCCCTTCAACCGGCTTTCTGAAATCTGATGCAACTTACTGCCCTTGCCCGCTCATTCTTTCGAAATCAGATGGAAAGATGCCCTTTACGAAATCTGATGGAAACCGACTGCCTCAATCCAAACTCAACCCGCTTGCATAACCGAATGCCAAAAATAACCACAAAAAAAAGAGACCACCGCTTACCTTCTTCTCCGAATCGTACGCTCACATCACCCGGATCGACCCAAACGGTAACTTCGGCGGGGAACGCTTGTCGAACTTTTCTCAACGGCAACCGACAAGCATGGGCGGCTTGTTCGACCAACGGATCGAGTTTCCCGTTAATCCGAAGGCATCTGAAACGAAAGGAACATACAGTATGGTTATCAATAAACATCAAGTACTGTACAGTAAAAAAAAATCAATCCCGAACACGATTACAGTACGATCTCGAAAAAAAATAAAAATCCCAATCGTAAAAGAAAACGGGCGGGCGGGTGAAATCTTACCTGAAACCGCTGCCCCTCAACGGTTGAGCCGAATTCCAATGCCCGTTATAGCGACGATACAATATCGATTGAAGACTGCGTCGAAAGAGATCAACAGACTCCTGGCCGAATTCGTGTTTCGGTGATTTGACGAGGAAATCCGTCAAAAAGCCAACCGCCGCCTCGATTTCGGCTTTCATGTCCGGATCCGGTTCGTTGTTTTCATCCATCGATTTTTGTTTTCGGATATTTTCGTCGCTCATTCTTCTTCCGTTTCTCCCGTAATAATAATATTTTCGAAATGACGATCGATCGCTCGCTAGCACGCACGTACGTTTCCACTCGTTTTCGTTCGCTCGATAATTCGTCGTCGGTCGTGCAAATCTTGACAAAACCCGAATAAGACGATTTCGATCCGAAAATACGAAGGCGATTTCGAATTATATACCAGATGAGGAAATAATTTAAAAAATCGATCGATTTGTGTCGTCGAAATTCAGTTGCGAAATTGAAACGAAATAATCCTTCTTCTTTCCAACACGATGACAACGCGCGTACGTTTGTTTTAAAATGTTATAACTGAAATATACGTACAAGGTAGAAATAGACGCCGAAAGAAAGTTCTAGAACGGAACAAGAGAGAAAATGTAGTGGTACAGTAAATAACAATTCCAAATTAGAATGAGCCGTCGGAGTGGGGAGCGCGGAGATTTTATTGGGAGTTCCGGCGTTACGGAAGAAATTTCCATCCCCTCGTGCGTGGATGATTTTTGAAAAACTTTTATATAGACAGAATAGAACAGGAGTAGACGTGTGGCGAAAAGGCGAAAACTTTCCGCGCGGAACGAGCCAACCAACCAACCCGAGGGATGGAAAACGGGGGACCGTATAATAGGTAAAAGGAAGGTTCCGTCAAAGTAATTTCAGAAAAAGGACGAGGAAGAAAATTCCAGAAAGGCTTTTTCGACGATGGAGATCGCCAAAAAAGGGCTTTTCGGGTGCGGGGTTCTACCAACCAGGAAGTGGAGCTGTGTCTGGACTAATTTTCGGTGGGCTTGAGACGATTGATGACTCGGCGCCGAATCATCGACCATAAGCCATACTTGAAAGGATTCAAGACGATGCCTCGACTCAATCGCGGGGCGTCACTCAAACTGACTGTCGCTCACACGACCCGAACCCTTATCAAAACCCAAGCGACGCCCATAAGAAGCCATCCCTATATTTATCATCGATCCTACTGTACCCGTTCAACTTCCGTCAATCACATTCTCTAAACCTAGAACTTTCGGCTTCTCACTCGGCACTTATATATTAGTTAGGGAAGAAACAGCCCGGAGTTCGTCATAAGGAGCTCCACGGATCCCAGGGAAAAAATATTCCACATAACTTCCTCCGGAGGGCTTGTGGAAAAATGTCTCCCGGGCTTCCCTACGATGATATTGTCTCTGGCCGACCAAAGTTTGGCGAAAAAAGCAGGCCTCCCAGGTCTTCCAAGTTATATCCCCGCCAAGCTTCCAGTTTGGCTGAAGCCCTTCCATCTCCCCCTAACCTTCCAGTTTGGAAGCGTGAGCGAATGAACAGAGAGCCAAAAAGCTGGTGGGCGATGATAGAATGTTCCAAGAGACGCAGAGAGATTCTATCATCATCAGCATCGTCAACTCCTTTCGCACGTATGGAGAAGAACGCCGCATCGTCTCCCCACCACATCGCTGCCCCTTCCAACCCGACGAGACGACCGACCGACCAACTAAAACCGTCGACGAACGAACGAAGGAACGACGACGAACGAAACGACCGACCGACTGGCTTGGTAACCAAGGCAGCGAACGAACGAACGAGATGCCTTTTAATAAAATATAGGCGTCCCCTTCTATCGCCGATGCCGCCTTGACGCACATCGCGCGGGGCCCCGACTATGGAAAAGGGGGCTACGTCAAAAGCCCCCCACCCATCACCAACCGGGCAACGAACGATCTGCGCCCCGCCGCCATCTCGTGACAGAATATTGAGGCCGAGCCAGGCTCCGTCGACCAATCACCATAGAACGGTGTTTACCACTCGTCCTATCCCGTACGTGACGCACGAATCCAACCAACCAGTTTCCCTCGAACGAGAGAAGAGGAGAGAGAGTGAAAGAAAAAGAGAGACAGATGAAGGGGACCATTCCCAACGGGGCGTGGGCGAAATCCATACTCACACAGTAGCACACGCCCACTCTACTCTGGGACCTACGGAGAAGGGGAGGGGGCTGTGCATATATTTGCTAAAGGGCGGCTATCCCGGGCTTTTTGCAAAAAGCGCGACACGCCCGCTGCTCGCCTAAAAAAATCAATAAGGAAAAAAAGCACAAGGAAAAGCAAAAGAAAAATCATACATACAATGCAAAAGATATTTCAAAGGGCGCATACGACCCTTGAGATAAATTCACAAATGCAATCACAATCCCTTGATAACTTTTACTCAACAGTATAATTCAACAAGTTATGTAAAAAGAGAAACCTCCACACTCGATCCTCCTTCATCCTCATCCAAGAAAAAGCAACAAAAAAAGTAACTCGACGTCCTTTCTCACCTCGTAAAAATCCGTCCACAACGATTCTTCTCGTAAATTCGTTCGAAGTCGAAATTGAAATTAACTTTGCACGGCTCCGACCGTATCCAAATATTTCTTCACGTGTTTCAAACTACTCGACCACGTGTCCAATTTGTGCTTCAACGATTCCCATTGCGGTTTGCCGAAATTTCGATTCTTCACTCCGCCGATGATCAATTTCTGATTCATTTGATCGATTTTGGCCTGAAAAAGAAATGAGTATGCTTTTTGGAAGATCGTGATCGAATTTGCAATAAATGGACAATCAAATGGATAAAATAATAATGTAGAACCATAACATTACATTCAATACACTTCAATTAGATGGTTCTATCGACAAGTATGTGATGTGATTTACCTTCAAGTATGTATTTTACATCAGGCTTTGCAATCAGGAGACTAATCAGTTTTTGATGTTGTGGGCGTCGTCGCCTTCCTTGTTTGCGCCTACGTGCATTCATAATACATGCAGCTAATGAACAGTTTTACAGTTTCCGCATCTTCGTTAAAGTCTTCCTACATTTGAGGGGCCGTCTAATAAAGAATTTAGCAGGAGGAAATGTTTTCGAGCAAGAATTTCGAGAAGCATCAAATTTCAAGAGCCGAGTCACATTGAATGCAAGTGTACTGTAACAGAAAATAGCCTGTTCTGTCGTACTAAAACTAAAAAACGCCCAAGGGCTAAAAATATGATTTTCTTTTCTTTTCAGAGCTCATATCATGATGGAAAATGGTTGTTACTGATTCTCTACCTCCTCCAAATTTGCATGCTACAGTAGCTCTACTCATACCGTGTTTCTGTGAATTCGCCAACGCAGAAACATCCTCCCATCCTTCATTCATCAGTGCGCAGTAAACATCCTAGCCTTCCCTTCCTAATCTGGGCATCTGCTGCTCAAATCGACCGACCTACGCCGCCCTTCATTTCCTTTTACAACATGCAGCAACTCTTCAAACGCGACCTTCGCCGAGCGCACCTGCCGAGCAAGGAAAACACATTTTCGAGTAAACCTAAATCAATTCAAAACGCGTCATTTAACCTTACACCTCCTATGCAGAGAAAGAGGCCCATAATAGGCGTTAGAATTTCGACGTCTTGTTGTTATTCGACCTTCGATAACTTGGGCCTTTTTCCCCAGTAGATTTATGCCTTTCAAAAGATTTTGAGTATTCCTCCAACAAGGAAAGTTTTTCGAATGGAAAATGGCCTTGAAATCGATGGCTCCAGGTGACGAGTGCGCATGATAAATAAGGAAACGTTCAAAAGGAACCCTACCGCGAGAGATTGTTATTGAAATTTCAAGATGTAACTACTTTGGAAGCTTCTACTTACGTGAGGTGCAAGATTTGAAATGCAGATTCTCGTGGTCCACTGGATACGTGGAAACTTCGGCTCTATGGGTCTCTAGGTTCGATTTAGCAATACATTGATGCCTGAATCTGTATTTGTATTAAATAAACCCTATATTGTATCGTAATTTCTTCACGTAACTGTGCAGCTCATGCTTTAAAACTTCTAAGGTGCTCTTAACCATAAACTTCAACCAATTTTAAAGCAAAATCAATGAATTCCACTCACCTTAATAGCTTTGGATTGGATACATTTGATGATGAATTCCTCCAACGGTTCGCCATTCTCCAATCGCAATTCTTGACTCAACTCGGGCAATGAGACCTCGCTTTTCGATTCGCCGATCGACATCAACGTGAGGACGCGCATCTTGTGCGTATTGGCAGTGTGCGGTTGTTGGTCTCCTGAAACGCCAAGAAAGAATCTGATTATAATGATCCTGGCGTGAAGAACAAACCAGGGACCTAATGCAGCACAAATCCGAAGATTGAAAACCTACTAAACTCACCTTGAACCGTCTTCCCAACGCCCAATCCCTCGTCGACGAACGATTTATTTTGTTCGTAAAATTGTAAATAATCTTTCAACGATCCGCTGGCGAAAATTTGCAATAGATCGTAGATTTTCTCGCCTTTCAACGATTGGACCGGCCTCAAGCTCAATAAATGATCGAATACGAATGCCACCGGATCCGAAATGGCCGAACGGATACATTGACGAGCGTCGTCTTTGGCCGTCGCTGCGTCCGCTTCCGTCGTGTAGGAGCTCAGCAATTCGTACATTACCTGGGAAAAATCAAAGGAATCGATCGTTAGGGTTCGAAAAATCGTGATTAGGTAAACACATAAGTTGGTGCCAAAATGACGAAAATCAAGATACTAGGACTTACCTTAGCCGGAGCCTCGACCTGTTGACTTTTGACCAAAGCGTCGTGTAATAAACGTAAACAACGTCGACGTTCGTCCAAATTCAATCCCCAATCGTCGAACCATTGTTTCAAACGATCCAAATCCGTGATCATCGTACGAATCAATTGTGCATCGCCGGCGATTTTCAACATGGTGCAATAGATCGTAAATTGTTCGCGATGACGTTGCTTTTTATCTGGAAAGGAAAGTTTTCATTTTTACAATCAGAAATTCCAAAAAAAATCAAGAAATTCTTCAAGAAAACACTCACAAAAATTGAACAAAGAAAAACAAAAAATCGCTTACCTTTTCCGTCCGTTACGTCGGCGAAAGCGTGAAACATATTGCTCAACGCTCGTACGATCACTAATTCTTTGCCTTGAAATTCGTTCGACGATAATTTCTGACATAATTTCTCGACGATCGGCGGCGCTTGTTCACGAGATAATAACGTAAATAAGGAGACGACCGAATTCAAAACCGCCTCCGTCTCGATGTCGTCCACATTCTTCAACGTTCCCAAATTCTCCACGATCTCGTTCAAATTCTCCACGATCGATTTCGTTTGATCGATGGTAATTTTCTCGGCGCCGACGTGTTTCAAATACGATTTCACTTGTTCGGCTTGAATATCCGGCTCGCAAAAAGCGAATACGGGCAGATCGCTCATGATGATGTCGATGAAGAAAATTAATTCGAAATTGTGAACTAAATTTGAGGATTGACCAAGTATCGATAAATAATTTCAATCGAAATCGCAGTGACGAAAATAAAATAATCGATCGATCGATAATGAAGAATTGAAGAAGAATCTGAAAATACAAAATGGATTTACACGCACAAATTAAACCGTAAAATATAGTTTCGGATCAACCCGAATACAAGAACCACAAACCGAGCCCTAGAAAAATATTTTATACGTACAGTAGTAAAAAAAGTTTAGCGACACAACTTTACGGAAAAAAAAGCGAAACGATGTACAGCAACCGAAAATGAAGTACTTATATACACAGAAAAGCACCATTGGCTCAAAAAAATAATACACAACACATTAAAAAATATGAAAAGAACAAAGTATCACTAACGTATCGATTTTGTCTTGCATAAAAAATTTACGTAAATCGAAAAGAACGATGCACCAGAAAAATAAAAAGCGAGAAAAAAATACAAACACTCACAAGACCTGATCGATAATACTAATTGATAAGTTATGGATTATCCAGATTGGTTGTGCCAAAAATGAATATGAAAATAATATAAGACCCGTACGGATTTGGTCGATCGATGTATTGGGAGAAGACGAAACTAATTGAAGTTTAAACCGGTTTAACGAGGTCATGCGATCGATTGGTCGTCGATGATCGATTCGAGGCGGCGATCACGTTTGATCCGGCGATTTGCGGGTCGCCAGCAGCGTCGCGAATAAAACCAATCGGACGAATCGCGATCCGAGCGACGTTGATTGCTCATGTGACCAATCGATCGTCCACATCATTCGTCGTCCGACGCCTCGTTGTCGGCCGAATTCATATTGGTCGTCCCAACACCGTTCGCCGCTTCCTCGATTCTCATCAGTTCGTCCCGTCGTTTCCAACTTCGAATCTGACAAATGTTCAATCGATTGTTCGATTTGGCGATTGTCGAGAAATTCGAAGCGCGGAATAATTTCAATCGCGGAATTCCCGATTCCCGAGTCGATTGATTGTTTTGATCGTCGATGCTGTTGGATTGTAACGAGGACGAGGCCCCATTTCTCGATTGGTCGGTCGACGAACGCGATGAAAGATGATGGTCGATATTGCTGGATTTCGATTCCACGATGTTCGTGCGTCCGTTCGGTTCGAAATTCGAAGAGTTCCTCGAGCTCGAGATTGATTCGTCGCGTGTTTGATTTCGAGAAGATGTTGCAGGCGAGAATTTCGATTTGGTTGATGATGTTTCCACGACCTTCAACGGTCCACCGTCGATCGTCGAAGAGAGCGAAGCCAGATCCCCCTGCTCGTAGCCATCCAGAATCGCATTAGCATCGTGGTCGTCCGAGCGGCTGGATGAATCACCGGGTGATGTGCTCGTGGCCGAATTTGCCTCTTCTTCCGCCTCATCGCCGATCTCCGAATCGGGCGATCGATGTGTCGTATGATCGATGGCGGATGAATGTTGTTGTCGATGGTTATCGAACGATCCACCATAATCCAGTATCGTAGATCGTTCCTTTCCTCGAGACGTTCCGTTGCCCAAATTAACCGTCAATCGATGACAGTCGACCGTTGCCTGATTGCTCGCAAAGTGATATTGATCCGAAATCGTCCGGGTTCGCTTCAGCGACAGCTTGATGTGCTCAATCGACGTGTGACTGATCGCCAGCCGTCCATCGATTCGGTCGTCCGTCGTCTTGTGATCAATCGATGACAATTTGGCGTCTCGGTCGATCTGCTGTTGCTGTTGTCGTCGATTGACGCTCGTACGATTCTTGGCTTCCTTCCGAGTGGTTAATCTATTCTTCTCGTTCACCATTTGATCCGTCGATTCATTCTTGATCGCCGAATTGTGTTCGATCATCGATTCATCGCTTTCCTCGCTGTCCGACGAATCCAAACCCAAATATCGGACACCATCGTTATTCTTCTTCCAACCAATCGTCTTTTCCCCATCGCCATCGACAAACTTCATATCAATCGATCGGCTGATTTGATCGAGGTTCTCGACGGATTTCACTTCGACTGATCGCCCGCTCATGAGATCGACGTTGCCATTGATACTCGGACCACCGCCGCTGTTTCCCGAACATTTCAGTTTGATTTTCAACGGCGGAACGCGTAATGATGTCGATGATTCGTCCTCGTCTGATTGATCTCTCGTTTTGATTGACTTGCGATGAGACGATTCGCTGGTAATCGATGAATCGCGATCGTGAGACGATTGTGTGGTCCCAATATCCTCGGCTCGCCGTTTTCTAATAACCAACTTCACCGAAATTCGAGTTTCGATTTGATCCTCGGACGTCGACGGTTTCTCGCGAGGAAGTTCGAGCTTCGTCGGTTGACTGATCGTCGCTTTCTCGACGTTGGTCTCCGATAGAAGGCGTGTTTCAGGCGACCGGCGTTGATCGGCCGATGACACTTCTCCAAATCCTGACGATAATTCTTGAGCCGCAGTGATTTCTTCAATGTTGCTCGAGGATTCCATTTTTCCACTAGGCGATTTCGACAAATTTCCGATCGCCTTCTCTCGACGGCGATGTCGATTTCGAGGCGATTTTAATGGCGGTGTTCGAAGATGATCGTCCAGCGATTTTCCATCTTCCTTGCCTGCCAGTGGCTGCTCCAAATTTCCATCTTTCACGTCGATCGATTCCTCCAACTTTCCATTCACCGAATCGTCCCGAATTCCATTTCGATTGATCGTAATCCTCAAAGGTGATTTAACGAAATCTCGATGTTCCACCACTGACACTTCGAGCATTCTTGGCGATCGCTCCAACGATTCAATGGATTCATCCAAATTCGGATCCGCAATTGCCACGGTGCTCGATTCAGTCGACTTGTTCGAATCGTCCGATCTTCTTTCGTAGGTGTGACTTGATCGATCGATTTCCATTGAACTATCGGCACCAGAATCCGTCGCCAAGAAACTGGAAATCGTCGATATGGCGGTTCGCGACGTCAATGAGGTCGGCGATGATAAATCTGCGTTGGGCGATGCGATCCGTTCGAAAATAATCGGCGAAGGATGCGGGCTTCCCATCCGACATTCCCCCGACTCGATTGGCCGGTCGTCAACCATATCTGTGTCGATTTTTATCGTAATGGGATTCGATTTCGACTGATCGTCAGCTTCCTGATCTTGTTGCTCATTGATCGATAATCGCGAATCGTCGATCGATGTTGTTTCGTCGTTTTTCGTTTGAATATTTAATTCCTTTCGGATTCGTTTGACGTATCGATCTGAAAGGAAAACATTTCGCGATTACACCGATAAGTGCACTGATCGACGATCTTGGAGGAATCACAACGAACGAGAGCATACAATCAAAAACCGACTCACCTGGGTACTTATTTGCCATCTCCTTCTCTTCCTCGAACGATTGTCGGACGTCTTTCAACATGAGATCATGTACGATGAGATTCTCCATCGCTGGCGAGAACTGCTGAAAAAGTGCACAAGAAAAAGTTTACACTTCGATCGAAAGATGAACAGGAAAGTCGTACTCACCGCTGTGGCATCCAACGTCTTGTGAAATCGATCGTATAAATTCTGCATTCGCCCTTTACATCGGACCATGAATGAACGAAAATCGGAGTCAGCTAGAAATATTCAAATCTCAGTTTCAAAATTACCAACAAGCTGAATGCTCAAACTTGTAGCAACAACAAAAGAATGAAAACATCAACATGCAGTACTTACCGGCTGATAGCAATTCTTCTTTCACATTCGGTTCATCATATAAATGATAAGGCAATAATCTCCTGAATATGTCGCCCTGATCAACGAACGGATTCGTGTAATCCGGTTGCCGCACAAATTCTTGGTCCGATCGAAAATTTGATTTGGCCCTAAAAGGTTGAGGTATGTTAGTTAGCATTTGAAATCATCACTTCAAAAACGAATTCAGAAAGCAACAATCCTAGTAAGAACAAGCAAGGACTTACCTCTCGCGGCACTTTTCCATAACCGTAGCAGGATCGTCCACGACTATCTCTTTTTTGATTTTGACACGTGCAGACGGTTTTGAAACGGGTTCCGAAATCGTCATCTGAAAACCACCAAAGCGTTGTAAAACGTCAAAAAACCATAAAAATATTAGCCAAGAACGTACCTGGCCACTTCGAGAAGTTTGGGCGATGCCATTCGGAACTGGCTCGTTCGATTGGACGATGATTGGATTTGATAAAGCCCTGAAAAGTGCAAATATGAATATTACTAAGACTCACAACTCAAAACCCTGAGAGCCTAACTCGGAAAAAATAGCCTAGCTAGACATCTTCAGGCAGGACCGAGTCCTAACTAGTCGCCGAAAAAAAAGCGATCAGATCGAACGATGCTAAGTCCGTTACTTACTTGAATTGATTTTCTGCCGCTCGTTGCAAAATGGCGGAGCGTTGCTGTTCCAACTGGGCGACTATTGCCGCCTCTTCAGCTGTTCGATTTCCCATCGATTGATACTTGGCGATTCGCGAAGTCAATTCGGCGACAACCCGCTCGTCCTCTCCCGACAATCGAAACGTAAATCGTTCCGTCGGCAATTGACCATTTTGCGGAGCTGCTGACACGGTCATAGCTGAAGGCGATGCGGACGTCGAAGGGACAACGATTTGTTGCACGATCGGTGATTTCGTTTGTCGAACTCTCTGCTGCATCGAAGCGTATCTGAAAGAAATAGTGTGTTTTAAAATGCAACGGAAACAAAGAAGAGAAAGGCAAGGGCTTGCTCACCTTGGATCCAAATTCACCGCCGAAGGACTCTGTCGTTGTTGAACATATATCATATTCGGCGAATTGGAAACTTGCGGCCTCGATCGCTGGATCGCCGATGGCACATTGATCGTCTGGATGGGCTGCTGCGATTGTTGCTGCACGATCTGCGGCTGTTGCTGTTGCCATTGTTGTTGCACGACTATTT
>JAQGCW010000015.1:0-24773 GCA_034700065.1 Mesodorylaimus bastiani | reverse complement strand
TATGCAGTGATATGCCAACAGTATGCAGTGATATGCCAACAGTATGCAGTGATATGGCAACAGTATGCAGTGATATGGCAACAGTATGCAGTGATATGCCAACAGTATGCAGTGATATGCCAACAGTGATATGCCAACAGTAAAGCGAATCGTTTGGTAGAGATGTGTACATAAAAGATCAGTGGTGGGTGAGACGCTGATCTGCTGATCTTCTACGAAGAGCGGAGGGACCCAAGTGAAAATTCGGCGAGATGTTTTTCGTTATCAGGATGGGTTTCGTTGCTTTGGATGTTTGAATGTGATGCTTTAGCTGGCTTTGAATGATCTGCCAGATGATTTGCTGGAGATCATGCAAGTCCTTCTCTAGCTTCCCAGGGACCGTATGTGGAATGAATATGGGCCTAAATCTGGTTTCTTTCAGCGCAGGATATTAGGTAAGTGACGTAACACAGACACATAGTCCAGCGAAATACTACAGGCACCTAAAAAGGAGAATGTGCTATCTCGCGCTTACTCACTGCACTGCTCGTTGCATACAACCTATTATCGATCACGAAGCGTCGGCTCCAGTGCTCTTCTAGTGCTCCTGGATATCGTATTCCTCGTTTTCTAATGAAATGTTGTGTCAATACCGAACATCAACTCCACGTAGCATCCTCTCTTTGATGGTGTCTCGGCGTTACCTTTATGTTTATCGATAAAACGTTTTATCACAAAAAATACATGTACACACCAACCAATCGAGGAGAAAGTTGCGAAATGGCCGGGGACAGCCTCAAATGCCACTCAACGAAAATGAGTTTGCCTCACGGTAACTCGATTCGCTGGCGGAAACAGATGTCGAATATTTTCACACGTCGATTCGTTTCGAAGAAGAATGTGGCTTCTTGTGAAATTAGGCACCTTCGGTGTTACTGCTGCTCTCTACACGTTGAGGAAGTATGTACCGCCTTGTGAAATTTTCCTACTTCTACTTCCTATTAGTGCTTTCTGAATCAGCTACGACGGCCTCGGGTAAGAAACGGCTAGAACTAATTCCCTGTTGTGACCAGCAGAAGATCGAAGTCATTGCAGATAATTCAACTGACGATGCGCTCGTCAACAAGTTCAATGAGGACTACGAGGATCATTTGATCATTCGTCTTCTCAATAATGGCTACAGGAAGGACGTCCGTCCAGGCGTCTGGAGAAATGGGGTTAAAGAGGCGTTGAAAATCTCGACAACGTATCAGATATTTCGGATTTTGGGCACTGTAAGCATACACCTTGCAAAACATACCCTCTCGGCTGTGCAAACATGATCCAATTGTTTACAGGACGACAGATTGGAAACGCTTTCGATCGTGGTCGGTGTTGCGCAAGAATGGTGGGATCAACGATTAGTCTGGAATTCGAGCCAATACGGGAACATCACGTTGCTCACTCTTGATCCAGAGACGATTTGGACGCCGCAGTTCTATCTTCCGAATCTGTAAGCTTGCAATTCAATCAATGACAGGTGAACCGGTGCAGTTTGACCAATTGCACCTATTCTGCTGCAGGGCAATGACTAACCAAGGGGATACCACCAAGCGACTGAAAGCCCTAGTGAATCTGACAAGCGACGAGATCTCGGGCGAAATTACCAACCGCGTATCTCTCTACACGTACGCCTTAATTCAAGAACGATGTGACTTCGGCATGGCATATTTCCCGTTCGATAACCAACACTGCTTGATATGTGGCAATGGTGCTGAGTATCCGCACGACGCTTTTCAAGAGGCTCACGAACCAACGTTCGATAAGTTCGAAGGTGGTGGTGGGTGGTATCTGATCGGCGTTGCCAGTGCCAGATCATTCCGCGTTAATGACGCTTGTTTCGCTATCACTGTCCAACGACGATGCGTGTATTACGTGGTCAACTTGTTTCTGCCAACGATCATCATATGCGTTTTGAACACGATCGGATTGTTCGCTTCTATTCATACGGCCAGCGAGGAGATGGAGTTCTCCAGTTTAGGACAAACGACGCTTCTTTCGTTGTCAGTACTCATGTTGACGGTGGCTGATCAAACGACGAAAGGAGCTAGTCAGGTTTCTCTACTTGGTAAGTAAAGGTCGCGATCGCCCAACGGTTCAGGCATAGCGGTATGATGAACAAAACGCCAGAAAAAAACTGAGTGCAGTAGCATTTAGCAGTCAACCTTTCTGATTAGGCGGGATACTCAAATGTTTTTGTTACAGACAGGCAATATGCGTAGTCAGTCGTTATGCATAATGCTTTGTGCATATCCGCTGGTGCCACATTATACATGATGACTGACTTCGTATATTGCCTGTAACATATCAACCGTGTTTTAGGCATATTCTTTCTGGCCATGATTTGTCAAACTTTGCTCGCTTCGTTGACCGCAATCCTTTTGAAAAAGCGAATGCGCGATGTGGAGAAAATGTTATCGTCCAGATCGCGATCGTCTGGGGCTAAATTCGATAAACACTATTTCATCAGAAAGCATGGAACAAAAGTTTGCATGTGGTTACATTTGTCTCTAATTTTGTGTATCACTGCGATCGTTCTGGCCACGGGCTTTTCGAACGTTCGTCCATCAATCGATATCGAGCAGTGAATTTGGAATGCAGCGTGCGTATAAAAGTGATGTGCCTGTTGGAGTATTTTTCGAATGTGCCGTATAAAGCTCATCCTGTTGAACTGTAATGTGCGACTGTGACGCGTGGCAGTGCTGCGATGTGGTAATTTTTAGCGGGTAGCTTTCAGGAATCCGCACTTGTGTCTTTCAAAAAAAGACAAACCAGCTATGCATCAGTCAATCAACCTCATAATTATCGGGAAACTCGCATTCGAAACTATATCTTACACAGAAGACGATGCACACTTTGTGCGCGTCAACGCACTTATAACTGCCTGTTCCATAGGTTTGCAATCAAGCTATCTAAAAATCCCTTCTAGATAAACCTGCGAAACGGCATCTGCAATTTGAAATTTTGAATTTCGCGCCCATCTGTTGCAAGTGGCCACTAACCTTATGTAGTGTCCTTCTTCCATGTTCCTATTGCCAGCCGCTTGGCTTGGACTGGTCTGATTTCTCGATTTCTCGATCGATTCACAAAGAAATTTATCACGACGTTCAATTTACGCGATGGATAACAATTCCACGTCCAGTTCGAATTCCACGCCAACGGGTTTCGCTACTCGACAACATAACAGTTTCAGCCAATATGTCAGCAGTTTGTTCAATAAAGACTTATTCAGCGATTTGGTGTTAGTCATCGGCGAGGAACGTATCAAAGTGCACAAGAATTTATTGGTCGTTCGAAGCGATTATTTCCGGTAAGCGTCTTTTTGTCGTTGGTTTTTTCGTGTTGCAAGTCTGCAAGTGCATGCACTTGCAGACTTGCAACGCACATGTCACATGTCACATGTCACATCCACAATGTCACATGGTGCATGTCTGCATGTGACATTGTCACATACGCAATTGCATGTCAAGCTTGCAGCATGCATGTCTTGCATCATGCTATGTATAGTACAGTTTCCTATAGTTTCCTGCCTCCTTTCCAGTACTCTCTTGACCAACGGTGTGAATGAATCGAACAAGCCCGAAATTCCAATCGAGGACGAATCGAACGTGGAATTATTCGAAAAATTACTTCGCTATGTGTATTCGGGCGAAATGCAATGCGACGACATGAACGAAACGATCGATATGTTGATCATGGCGGATAAATATCGTTTCGTGGATTTGCATAAATCGATCGAGACGTATTCAGAAACGATCCTGTCGATCGGCAACTTCTGGGCGATTTATCCGGCCGCCTTCGCTTGCTCGCCGTCGTTGCTGGCGAAATGTTACGAATTGGCCTATTTGCAACCGACGGAAATTTTGAAATCGGAAGGATTATCGAAGTTGGACGTGGTAAGTCTCATTGTTGTCTTTTTCTTTGACTTTTCTTTGCAGTGACTACGAAGTTCGTAACTGTTTTTGCTTGCTCTTTTAGCATGCATTCAACGAAATCATTCGTCGTTGCACGTTCAAACCGACTCAACCCGAATTATTCGAGGCCATAACGAAATGGATCGCGGCTAACAAGGAGAAAGACGCCAGTCAGTTATTATCGAATATTCGATTGGAGGATATGCCGTTGGGATTCTTGTTCGAAACGGTTCGTCCATCGAAGCTTTTCGACGAAAGTCGTATCTTGGATGCTGCGACCGTCATATTCAAGCCGAAGAAAGCGAACAGTGGTAAGTTTTTTTCCTATGATCTCTGCTCAGGACGTCACGAATTAGCTTTGAGCCCCAGTACATTTTTCGATGGCAAAATTGCCTGAGAAACTTTCCTGTTGATCTACAATAGCGCGTGGTGGCTTTCAAACGGACCACTCATTATCACTGCTAACGATAAGACTTCGCTTTTCCTTTACAGCCGCGATCGCCTTCAAGACGCCAGAATTCGTCGATTGCAATGTGTCCTACGATCAAAGGGCTTCCAACGACGGTTTCGTCTTCAACGATGGCAAACTGTACTACATGACCAAGGCGGGGAACATGTCCATCTACGATCTCGGCGCAAAGCAATGGACGTTCAAGAATTTCACTGCGATCGTTAAAGGCCCCGTTAATTATTCGTATTTCTCCATGCAGTCGACCACTTTCTTGGCGGCGGTCACGAAGAAGGTGATCGGGGACAATTGCAACTTCACGTTGGACGTTTATTCGTGGAACGAGATGGGCGGTGAATTCACGAAAGTAGCCTCCTACGACACGACATCCTCCGAGTTCATACCGAGCAGTTCCATCTACATGGCCACGACTGTCACCGATCCGAATGGCAACGTCGTGTATTTGGCGCTTACGGGTGCAACCGAGGACGCATCCGAGGTCGTGATCGTTCGGATGGCGATGCGATTCAGCGTCGATTCGTCGATGGAGGCACAATTCAGCGAAATCGGAAGATGGCCGTTGCAAGGTCCCGAATGGACCAACGGCGTGGCCATGGCGATCAACAACAAAACTCTGTATTTGTTCTGCCGTGGTTATACCAGTGGCGTTGGGTATTGGCTCGATTTCAACGCAACCCGTACGATCGACCTCGAGACTGTCGGCCGTGTTCGCCTCACCACCGAACGCCCCTCAGTAGCCGATAATCACACGGAGACGTTGGACGTGTGGGACTTGGCCATCTCGATCGAGAATCAAATATTCATGATCGGTCGCCAGATGTTCGTCGATCGACCTAACGAAGTCCGCAGAGGACGCAGCCTTGCTCGTTGAGAAATTTGATCATCGGCGTCATCAACCACAAGGGTTCGCCAAAGTACGAGCCGATCAGCGCGCGACGGGGCTTCTTCATGAACCCATATTCGTCCGCCATTTGTTGTTGAGCTGGCCCAAGATCCTCACGAGCGATCTCCGTATTTTTGATGACCAATGGGAAGTCGCTGTGAGCATCGCGGAGCTCGGGCTTCGTTTCAACGGAAACTTGCGCAAAACCGAAGCACGATCCATCCAAAATCGCGCTTTCCATTTCTTTGTACGTCGTTGTGTTCTTGTAGGCGAATTTTCGAATCGGGTGCTTCTTCAAATACTCGTTGTACTTGACGGCTTGAAGAATCGTCTCGTTGGCGACACCGTCCAATTGACGACGATCCTTCGCCGTCAGAGCCTTCGCCGTCCGTTTGATCAATGCGGCCTCGCATTCGTACGTAACTTGAACATCGAAACCGAGCGATTCCAAATCGGCGATCCGTTCCTCGTCGTGAGCTTTGATATTCGGATTGGCCGTCGTCAAATCGAGTTTCATATTCAAGCAACCAACATCGTGGTTATGAAATAGGCAGCCACTGGAAAGAGAAGCGAATTAGGACTCTTGCAAACTTCCACTTGGCAAAGTCGAACACTTACCGATAATCGTACACTCGCGGTCGAGGTAAAGCTTCTCTCGCGAAGCCATCGCACCGATACGCCTTCGTGCCTAACAGAGTTTGAGCACCGTGCGCCGCCGTGTGGATGTAGACACTGTCCCGAAAGGCACATAAGTCTAACCAATGAACCTCGCCGTGACATTTGCGTTTCTTGAGCGTTTGCGCAAACGTGTCCGATTTGCGTTCGAATTCCTTGGTGTCCTCGTTGAAGCCCCAGTGATCCATGTGGTTAACCGGCATATCTTGACAAATCGCCCACAGGTATAAGGCCTGAAAAAACAGGTTACGAAATTTGATTGTGGTCAATTAGAAGCTTGGCGCCAATTTTATACTCACGTTAAAGTCATAACCGATTATTTTCTTGACCTTGACGTCGGTATCGCCTCGTATTGGCGTCTCACCAGCAACTGCTCGTCGATGTACGATCGTCGCCAATCTGAAAGAGCAAAGGTGCGAGTGAGATTAGTCATTTGCCAAAAAAGAAAGACAAAAAGTTTTAAAAAGAATGAACTTACCCGCCAGTCATTGAATCGTAGAGTTCGTCGCACAATTGTTCTTGTCCTTCCGAAAATAAGGAGAACTTGGCCGTTGGCAGCGACTGACGCATTCGCTGGAAGAGCAGCTTTAACGAGACACCCGGCAAGCTGAGGCAATCCTAAAAATGCATATGAAAAGTTACTTCCTGATTCCAAAAGTTATGTGCAAGTTGAAAAAATGAACTTACCTTGTAAATATCGATTCCCATATCGTTGTAGAATACATCGGCCATTGCGATACACGCTTTGAGAAAAGGCGACACATCAGCGGTGTTATAAACCTTAATGTAGTTGAGCAACGTTTTCTCGCCGTCCATATTGTCCCATAGCGATTTTGCCGATTTGTAATCATCGTCCGAAATGTTTCGATTCTTCAACGTACTGAAGAAGGCCGATTTGGGCGGGAATTCGGTCGTATTGATCAGAACGTCGTAATCTCGCAATAGCTCATACGGAAAGCAGAGCTTTGTCTCGTCCTTGACGTAAGTTTTGATGAACTTGTCCAAATCCGTGCCGGGGCCACAAAAATTTATAATATCGACGAACTTCAACTTGTCCGTCGACAAGCACATAATATTGCTGCCCTTCGCGATCGATCTCGGCCATGGCGTGTGGTCCTCTTTGCACGTTTTCTCGGCGCGCAATCCTCGAACCGAATTGACCAACTTTTCGAACAAAAATCGCTTGCAAACTTGCAAGTCATAACGACCTGAAATGGGCAGAAGAAACTTTGAAAAGAAACAAGAAGAGGAATGGGAGAGGCGGAAGAAAAGCCGAAAAAGAAAAAGAAGACTGCTTACCTCCGTTGAAATGAACGACAGTCGTCTGGCGACAGTGCTTGTCGAAGCGTCGTTGCAGTCTCTTGATCTTGTTCAACATAGTCTTGGCGCGAAAATTCGATCGTGATTTTCGCTGGCGTCCTTCTTCATCGTCATTAATATCCTCGTCGTCGTTGATGTCCTCGTCGAATAGGTCCTCGTCGTTTATGTTCTCGTCGTCGTCATTGTTGGCCTCGTCGATATTGGCCCGATTGATGATGGCGCCAGCTTCGTTGTCCACGCCGATTGTCGCCTCGAATTCCGTCCTGATTTGCGCAATCTTTTCGATGACGTCGGCGAATCGTTCCTTCTCGAATTGGTAATTGGCCTCGCTCATTTCATCCAACTTGTCCACGATGTCCTGCAGCAGCAAGTCAGGATCTTTGTTGTGCAGAAATACAATCTCCTCGAATCCAGGGATCGTCGATTTGAGGGCGGCGGTGACAGGTTTGTGAGCTTCACGAATTTGAAGCCCCTTTGTCGGTCGATCGACGTATTCGACTTCGACATTTTGATCATTGAGCCGTTGTTCGATTCGTTCGTTTGCCAGTTTCCGTTGCTCGATTTGCTCGTCCGTTTGATCTTGATCGCCCGTTTGTTGCTCTTGTTCGTATGTGAGACTGATCGGCTCCAACGCCGATTCAATGTCCCAAGCGATTAATCCTGGCGTCCGACGTCGTTCCCGTTCGACCACAATACCAAATTCAACCAACGAATCGAAGATGGTTGCTTGGCCTTCGTAGCATCCTCCTGGATAGCTTTTCGTCGCTTGGCCTTCCTTGCAATTTTGCTCCATGTGACGACGAAGATGCTTCGGGCTTTTGAACATCTTCTGACACAATACGCAAAGATGACGACCGGCGAAGTTGTCCAAATTCGAGATCCAACTGAAGCGAACATTGGTCGCGTCAATTTGCCAACTATGGACGTTGATCGCCGGTCGATCCAAATGCGTACCCAATCGAAGGCAGACGACTTGCTCGTTGTACGCCGGCTTCCGGTAGATGTTCAAGTTGATGTTGAACAAATCCTCGACGATCGGGAAATCGGCTTCGGGGACGCCCTTGAACGATTTCCAATCTGGACATCTGGTTCGTTGACGATATTGTTCGAAGAGCTCGCGGACCAATTGAACGTCGTGGAAGTCCCTGCCTGTACCAGCCAATATGCAACGGAACAGACAGGCGTTGTCCGAATAATAATGTCGTTGATTATCTCGTTCCATCGCCACCAAATTTTGTCGATTCAACGAGAGGAAATCGGGTAGGCGAGCTTCTCCTTTGCCGGCAACGTACTTCGGTCGTAAGTAGACGTACCACGAGATTCCGAGGAGTGCGACGGGTTTCCATTCGGTGCTCGGACAGTCGACGAATTCGATCAAATCGCCGAGATGCTCGATTCGTTGAATCGCCTCGTTCAAACTGTCCAAATCGTATACGTGAATATTTCGATCGAAAATATTTTGTCTATTATTTTGGGCGATAAATATACGAAATTCGGTTTGACCATTGACCAATTCGCGTCGCAATAACGTCGTGATGCCAATGTTGAAATTGAACGACGTGCGGGCGTGCGAATAAATATGGCACATGGCGTTGGCGATCGAGAAGTCGTTGATATCTTGGCCGGCCGTACGGAAATTATGGATGTGGATCAAGCTGGAGTCGAGGTGGAAGCTTTGCCGATAGCATCGCCAGAGTCGTCGAAGCTCGATGCGTCCTTGTTCGTGATTGACCAACGGAGCGATGAACTGATCCCGCCAGAACGGATGATTATCGCCAGGCGGATCGGGATCGTCGTGGAAAAATATCGGCGTTGGATCGGGTTCCTCGAGCGGTTGGAGCGGCTGTTGCGGCGGTTGTGATTGTTGGTCATCGTCGTCGTTGTTGTTGGGCGTCGCCTTGATACACTTCGAAAGATGCGGCTCTTGGAACAATTGCTGTTGGCTGTTGAACTGATCACCACACTTTGGACAATGCGTCCCGAAGTCCTTGTGCTGATTCTTGACGTGCCGCCGTAAATATTCGTTACTCTTCGTTTTGAAATCGCAGAAAATGCAATCGAACCGGACGTCTTGATGCATCGATCGAATATGGCTAGTGAGATTGTTGGCCGCCATTTCCTTGTCGCACGTCGGACAGTTCACTCGCTTGTGAGCTCGCTTCGATGTAGAGCCGTCGGGCGAATCCGCTTTCCTTTTGCTTGAAGTGTTGGCGCTTAAAAGGAAACAAACATTAATTGTAAAACATTCAGAGGATAAATTCACTCCGGTTCCTAATATGTCTATTATTAACAAGCAGTGAATTGAAACTAGCAAAGCTTACACTTTCAAAATTTTAAAAGTTGCTTCTAAAACTTCAACTGTAATTTCCAGCGGCTATAGAACTTCAATGACTACTTTAAATAAAAAACTTTACAGGTATTTTTAAAAGTAAAACTCAAAAACTATTTGACCTATTTGACCTGGGTCTACTCTTCTTGACAGCAAGAAAGTATTAAATGTTTAATGAAATGACTAATTTAAAAACTGCTGACATATTTGAAACTACTGACTCTTTGGCAATAAAGAAACACAGAGTAAATACCTCATGAAACTTAATTAAACCAACCTGACTCCCTTGTCTCAAGCGGAAATTTGAGTGTCCTATTTTAGTACTGCTTTGAAATTACCAACAAATAATAAAATACGAAAGACCAAAACTACTGCGATAAAAGAAAATAAATGTACTTACGTTATGCCTCTGGAGGTACTCGGTTGGTCGGGATCGATCGATTGTTGAGAGAAATTTGCCGTCGGTTCGTCATTGATCGATTGTTCGTCATTGCATACTTGATCGAAATTAATCGGATGTTCGTCATCGTTATTGGTCGGTTGTTCGTCGTTGGTCGGTTGCTCCTCATCGACATTGATCACTTGTTCGGTATTGCTCGATTGCGTCGGATTGATCGGTTGGTCGGTGGTTTTTTGATCACTGCTCGAAACGATGGTACTGAAAATGAAACGTAAAATACGGGGCGTTTAGGGTTTTTATCAAAAAATGATGTACATTTGTTATATGCAGTTACACAAATATTTATGCGCGAATTTTAAAAACTAAAATACTTACCTCGAGGATTTGGCACTGCTCGGCTGGTCCGGATTTGCATCGTCGGTCTTATTCCTTTTCTTAGGTCGGTGATCGAAATCGGCCGGTAAATTATCGATAATATCGTCGAGCTCCTCATCGAAAACTTGGGGTGTATTTTTGGGGGTTTGTTGGGAGAATCCGGGCGGAATTCAAAATAATATCATCGAGCTCGTCTTCGGAACTTTGACGTTTCCTTTTGATGACCGTTTGCGAAAGACCGGCGGGCAATGAGGCGATAATATCGTCGAGTTCGGGGTCCATTTTTACGAATAATCAAACAATACTTCGGCGAGAGGACGTGCGGAAGTGACCACCATGGTTCCATCGTGGAATTTATAGGCGACAGAAAATGCCTTTGAGCATGTACCGCGGGCAGGTCGGCAGGCAGGCAGGCAGGCAGGTCTTTTGGGTATATCGTTTATGGTCTGGGCGAGACCAATGGTCAAGGGAGACCGATGATGACGTATTGTGTACACAAGGCGAGGGCAATGCTTAAGGGACTGGGATCTGGGGCGAGGACAATGATGAAGGGTGGGGTTCAATGGGTGTCTAGGGGCTCGGGCTAGGGTAATGGTCAAGGGTCAAGGGGTGGGGTGGGGTGGGGTGTGGGGTAGGGTGGCGGCCTCTTGGTGCCCCACACGGGCACATCGGCCTATTTTTGTGTACTGGTGCCTATCTTTTGCGTGTGTACTGGTACTTTGCGAGATAGACGGACCGTGGCTACACTACTGACGTTCATTCAGTTCGAACTCATACACGGAAAGTTCTCGAATGATAATTGGACTGGATCCTCCTGAGCCATGAGTAAACTGAGAAGCCTGGTTGCCTGCCTCTGCTGGATTATCCTCGTTCCTCTGCGACTGGGTTGCGTTCAGCTGCTGTTGATTGCCTTTGCCCATTCGACGCCAAGCAGAACTCAAAATGAGCACCATCGTTTGATACGAATTGGTCGATTTGGTTTCCAGAATCTGTCCAATACGTCGTTTGCATTCGCTGAACCTCGGTCGAAGTTGAGGATCCGAGTGCCAGCACGATTTCATCAGGGTGTACCTGAAGGAAGCGATCGCTCTTCGTCTGCCTTGCTTTTTGCAAGTTCATCATTTCTCACATCTCATCGCAAGCAATCGTGGGTGGTCCCATTCGATTGGTCTCTTTCTTCTTCAGCCATATCCAAAATTCTTCGAAATCATTCGAATGGTCGGAGTAAGGCGGCGCACCGCTGCTGAACATTTCCCACAGGACAATGCCGAAGGACCAACTGAAACAGCTGTTCAGTCACTGTGAAAACTTCTCTGTGAGTATGTCAATGAACTTACACATCAGACATTTGAGTAAACTGCCCATCCAAATCTAATGCTTCCACTGCCATCCAAAACATGGGAATCGCCTGGTTTGGTCCGAATTTCTTCAACGTCTTCCATTGGCCCGCCAGACCGAAATCGGCAATTTTAACGATTTGCGCTTCGTTCATGAAGATGTTTCGTAGAGCCAAATCGCGGTGGATGATCTGTAAACTTACTGAACATGAACTTACCGAGTAGCTGCTTCTTCCAAAGTTACTGACGTTCGACGCTGCTAAATGCTCCATCCCAGCAGCCGCCTGATACGAGAAGTTCAGCAGAGTCTCCACTGCGCCCGGTTGTCCCTGAAACGCAAGCATATGAGTGCTTTCGTGTTGACTCGCACTGTTCACTGTACTCACATGCAACTGGCCAGTTTCATTCACCAAGAAACTGATAAACTTCTTGCTATTTCTCTTCAAGTAGTCTAACAACGAGCCGTTGGAACAGAATTCGGTAAGGATGAAGATATCACCGCTCCTCTCCAGTTCGCCCGTACAAGCTGCGATTAGTCCGAGTACATTGATATGCGGCCGAATGTTGCTGAGCAGTGTCAATTCGTCCTTGAGCGCAGTGTAATGCGCCCTTTGTAGCTTATCTGTTAACGCGAATCATGCTTATAACAACCTCCAGCAGAAGTTCTACTTCGAGACAATTCGTTTACCTTTGACAACTTTGACCGCCACAACTTCGTCTCCATATCGGCCCTTGTAGACGATTCCGTATCCTCCGATTCCGAGTACCGTGCTTTCGGAAACGTCGAAGGTGCTCCGATCGACTTCGTACTCTCGATTATACGTCAATATGTCCGTTTGATCGTTGAGGAACAGCTCAGTGTTGATGGCGGCTGATTCTGGCGGATTGCGCAAGTTCGTTGCCAGTTGTTTGAGGAATTTCTGAAGTCAGTGGTCACACATGGTTCCCTTGTTTTGGCTGCTAGTCAGCGGGAAGATGTGGAGCACAAAAGTGTACCCAGTCCCTGAGATGTGAAGGGAGAGGTCCGTGCCAAAGGTCAAACCCTTACCTGTATTGCGCGTCTCTTCCTCCACCACCACGCTGTTGCAACCAGCACAGCGAAGAACACTACGCCGAACGGAATACCGACGGCTAATGACAAATAGTTTTGCTCGAATCGCACAATAAATACTCTACCATTTCTTCCTTGCGAGTTCGTGGCGATGCAAGTGAAATTTCCTTCTCGATCCACTTGTAACGTCAATGCGTTCAGAAGGAGAAAATTATTCTCGCTGGCGTTCCACTGTTGGCCATTCCAGGTCCATTCGACCGTGGGTGATGGACGCCCCTCAACTTGGCACGAGAGGGAGGCTGTCAATCCAGTCTCGAGCACCACATCTTCGATAACGAAATACTTGCCATCGGGAAAGGTGGGCGCCAGTGGATCTTGGACGAGTACCCGGAAAACGCCTTCGGACGATAGCGACATCTGGTTCCCAGCCTGCAGCCAAGTTTGGTACAGGATGCACGTGTATGTGCCGCTGTGGTTCGTGGTCAATGGGTTGAAAACAATCTCGTAAGTAACTGTCAGTTGGTCGGGGTTATCGATCGTGAAGCTGATGGCAGTGTCATCGGCTAACACCGGATCTTCGCCTGCATTCATACGAGCGTACTCGTCTTCGGGAAGCCACGTGCATCCGATGATGGTCAGCTTCTCGGTCATCTTACACCAGCCAACGATGAGGCCGAGTTGACACGCTGGACGTGAGCAAGTAAGTGTCAACACTTCGTCGGAGAGAACTCGTAACTCCGGTCGTCCATTGACGCCTTCGGACGAATTGTAATCGAATCGGACGAGCGACGTATTCATCGATGGAATCGAGAATCGAGTGATCCCGGGTCCCCAGATCGATCCCGATATGTTCCCTAGGAAATATATCTCCAGCAGACAAGGACGTTTCGATTCGACGAATATCGATAAGCCGACACTTCTGACTTCGCGCGAACCGAAATCGAGCATACTGAATCCGTGCACGCCGCAAATCTCCGTCGATTCATTGGCGAATAGTTTCTCCGTACGACAAATGGCCCCGTCGGGAATGAGTTCGTACGCCGTCAGCATTCCGTAGGGATGGTGCCTTCGACTTTCAAGTACATTAGCAATTCGTACATTTGTCCAGCCACCAGATTCGCCGACAAGGTACCACCGCGATAAAGGTAATCCGGATTGTACGTATGGTAACCATTGTCGTACAGAAACACCTTCTGATTTCGCTTTATTGTCGTACCATTTGGAAGATGAGTTTCGAAAACGAATTCGCATGCACCGGTCAGATATTGATAAACTCCACTTTTGAATATAATCAGCGTTGATTTAGCGATCGACGGAGTTACTCGCACAACTTCGAGCGCGAGCCCATTGGCTTTGCTTAACAGGACGATGTCGGCGAATGTTGTTGTACGGAAGGTAAAACTCGGTGTAAGCACGGTTAAAGTTACATTAACGTTAGCATCGAGCGGAATCGTGAATATGACGGATATGTTGAGCAGCTCGTACCAATATTCGTAGTGACCAGGGGCGTTGTAAGGCGTGAGGACGACGTCGAATCCCGATTGAATAATTTGTGCGAATGGTTGGTGATCTGCGTAAGGTGTAAGAAAAAACGCGCACTCAATGACATAAGGAGTTTTTGAGTTTGCGCGGGAAATTCAAAATCCCTCCCACTGTTGCCCCTGCGGTCTCCCAGACTGATTGCCATATACTTACCCGGCATCGCATGCACACTCAAACGAACCGTGCTTATTAGTCGTGGCACGATTCTTGCAGCATGAGAGCACAAGTATTCGCCGGAATCGTCGGCTGTCACATCGTCAGAAACGAATTGCGCAAAGTATTCATCGATGGCTGGAACTTCGTAATCGGTTCCGAAATACTTCTGGAAGTTATATCCGTATTCTCCTCGCTCTTCTAAATACGGATTGTAACTACGATAGGTCTTCTTTGTGGGTTCGAACACCTGAAAAGTGGAGAGGCTAATTGAATGCGTTTCGCTCGACGAAATAGTAAAATACAGTTTACCCCATCCGGTCTCTTTGTGTACCACATGACCGGATGTCTGGCCGCGCACAACAGCAGAAGCATAGTGTGTTCCAAAACGCTCAAACTAACGTTGGTGCCCGAATCAGTGTTCATTTGCCAAATCTTTGAATAATTGGCATCCTTCGCGTAAATAGTTGCCTCCATCCTCGGAGGTGCAGGGAGCGCCATCAACCACGTGGCTTCTACCATTGTCGAAAACCTCGCGTAAAGCTAACCCGACTGCCTCGACGAGCAGCAAGATATCTGCTGTCTTTTTAAAGAATCGAACTGTTCTCGTAAAACGCACTGGGATGTCATAAAAGTTTTCGAAATATCCCTTTAGTGAGATTCCAAGAAACGTCTTATCTGATGACTGCTTGTCAACAACGAATTTACGCAATGTTCCATGAAAACTGTTAGAAAGTTCGTTTAAAAAGAACACCCACATAGGCTGACAAGCGTTTTAGGGGCCCGTTAAATTGTAACCAGTTGGTTAAACTGTTTTCGCAAGGCGAAGCAGTGATGTCTGCTTTCACAGTTTAGGTTTTAATGTGTTTTTTTGTAAAAACCGCTATTATGTTTTATTAGCAGCTAGGGAGGGACGAGGAGCGAATGCATCGGAGCACAGGGACCTTGCGGCACAGACACTTTTGACAGGTGAACAGTCTTGAGCTGTTATCGTTGTCTATTTAGGGAGTCATTGTTCTTTCCTTCACTTGCGCACTTCATTTGCATTGGAGTAAAAACCGAGCTGAGACGCTCCACGAGGACGCACTTAGCAAGAGTAGATGCCAACAGCCACACTCCAGTCCAGCTCCCATGAGATACAATAGTCTGTCCGTCATATCCATTAAAAATATTGCTCAGGCGCACCGAGGTAGACCCACCAATACGCTACCTGATGGCACGACCTTCTGTTGAGAAACAATTTGCTGACCACCTCCCACATTCCTCCCACAAATGACACGAAGAAACCCCTGTCGATACTCTTTGACCAACAGGACGTACAAGGGAAAATCCAACACGCCTCGCAGTAATTCGAATAATCCGGACATCGGGGCGTATCGCATCCGGGTCTCTTCGTTCCAACCCGACGAGTTCAGTGCCGTAAGGAAAAATCCACTCGCAGCAGAGCTTAGCAAATATACTAAAACTACAGCAGTCAGCATTTTCAGAGCGCTGAGTTGTACGTCTATTCTGAATGCGTTGAAAGTTTGCTGTGACTTTCGAGCTCGACGCCATTTGTTGCATAAAATCAATGCAGTCGCAAAATTGACGATCAATGTGATCACGACGGATCCGCTTTCGAAATACTTGGCGAAGCTGAGATAGTCGACGGTCGGCGATGTGCTGTAGGCGCACAACGGAATTATGACATCCTTGCTGCTCCCGACGAAGAGACCAACTGCGGTCAGACAACCACCGAAGCAACTGATCCCGATAAGCCACAATTTGAAACTCGATTTTCGACCCTTGTACCAAATAGGGAACGCCAGCCCAGAGAATCTATCCAGACTGAGCCCGATAATCAGCAAATAGGCGGTGTCATTCGTAAATGCCATGAAGAACAGCCAAATCACACAGTTCTGCTGAGTGCCAACGTCGCTGGTGCCTCGTGCGGTCGCCAGCAGCCTCCGACAGGCCAAGGTACCGAAGGCTGCCGATTTCATGCAATCAGCCGTGGCCAGTGCCAGAATAATGCTGTGGTCCAACTTTCGAATTGGTTTCCATCGGAGTGTGGTTGCGATTTGGAGGACACAGACGATCAGGGCGAGGAGGCTGAATATGGCCCAGGAGATGTTCGAGGCCAATTGCGCGTGGAGGATTGTGATTGAGACTTCGATGATCGACAAAGGCTCCTCGGTCGAGTTCGACAGAGAGTTCATACCGGAAGGTTCACCCGGAACTTTCCGTTATGTTCAACTGATCACGAGCCACCTCTCGTCTTAGCTTCAGCTGTAGACTACTCAAGCCAGTAGGTGTATCGGATAGTCAGATAAGAAACTGGAACTGAACGAAAGCTAGCGTGTCTCCCGAGGCTTCCCATGAGACACCTAGGTCTTGGACTGAGTGGATTTTAATTGGAAATGAGCACATGGGTCGGGCTTCCTCTGTGCTTCGTTGTAACTTACTTACTTAGCACGTACTGTTAGATCCTCCCGCGCTAAGGCGACGAGTGTTCTCCATCGAAGAAAAAAGCCAGTAAAATTCGGACCTACCCCGCAGCTACAAGACAAACGTGTGAGTTACAACAGCCAGTATCGCCGTTTGTCAGAATTCGATGCATACGAATATATACGGTATTTCTCCAAATGATGCAAACAAAACAGATACCAAGCTCGCACAGCAAAGCAGCTGAAGACTGCAGCACTGAACAGCAGCACCGAACAATTCATCTCCCAATATTGCAGAGAACACCCCTTGGAGTAGAAGCCATTCTTATGTAGCTTCTGAGAACCGTTTACCGGCGGCACATCTACCATTCCAAAGAACCTCGCGAGATCTAGACAATCGTAACAGCTGCCAGTTCCATGATTAGGAAACGACGTTAGTTATCATTTTGTTCGAAGCAACAGTTTTACTAGGATATGACTCGATTTACCGTGAACTGTTAGAAACTGCTCATCACCAGAGACCGTCAAATCCACTGTATCTTTTTCTTATCGATGGGTGGATCTTCTAACCCATATCACAATCACCAAATTTTCCTCAGCAACGTACGACACCTCACGCGTCACTAGTAAAGACGCCTAAATGGCAGAAGTAGTAGTCACTAGCTGCCATGTGCTTCTGCCATTTACAGTGGTTGCTTTGAGAAGCGACTCCAAAAAGAGGCTCTACAGAGGCTCTAACAATTTTTTCGCCTTTTCGACGCGCCCAGTCCAGTCGCCATTCGAAGCACAATTGATTGCAACGACTGTTCGACTCCCCTTCTGGCTCCGAACGCAATGGATGTTGCAAACGTCACATAACATGTTGCTGTTGTCGCCCGTTACGACTACCCACATGGCGAAGGAGTACTTTTTTAACAAATGGCTGTGTACGCGCCGACTAAGTTCCAAGTTTTTCTCTTGCTTTTCTTTGTCCATTATATCTTCGACCTCTTTTCCGGCGTTCTTGGTGTAACCAGCATAAAAGCTTCCTTCTACCTGGTCTAGCTTATCTACTATTTGCTTATATTCATCGACTGAAAATACCGCGGTGTTATCAACGGCATACGTTATACATTATTGGGTGAGCTTACTTTTCCTTGGATGTTCTACTTCGAACGTCTCATTCTTTTTGTCGTTTATTGGCAAGCATGCGAAATATATCCATAAGGCTTGATAAGCATTGCAAGCCAATGCTTTCAGCCAGGAGTCAAGAATGTTTAGGTTATAGTTGCTGGCATCGAATACCTGATCGATCTTGGTACCTTCATAGCCGATGTCCAGCACATGGCGCTTAATCGTTATATACATTTGGAGGGGATCCGGGGATGGCAAGCTGCCATTACATCGGCGTTCAAACAGTTCTCTGTAATGTGCTTTGCGAGGAAACTCAAACATTCGAGTGTATGTCTCGTTCCAAAGACCCAAGTCAGTTTTAATCTTGTCGTAAAATCCGTCGAATATCAATAGGCTTAGCTTGTTTTGAGCTTCTTGCAGTTGTTTACGCAGTGCTTGTACGTTCTGGTTCAGTTCTTCAAGTAATTTTTCTATACGATCAAACCGCTCATGCATTTGCTTGAATCCCTCTGCTAAAGCGTCGTTTTCGCCATTACCGAAAAGACTCGCAATACTAATTATCGTGGATGCACCTGCGAGGGCGACTCCGAACGGCCCAGTAACACTCTGAAACCGTATTCTTATTTTTGAGCAAATGTTACAAGTTTTTTAAATGAGCAAAAAAAAACCTTAGTTTCAGAATTTCGAAGAATACATTTCCTGGGATATCGCCCCGATACCCTCTGCTTCGTATGTTAGCTGTGTCGAAACCCGCACCACCAAACGTTATGAAAGCCCGTAAACCCTATCAGTGTTGCCAACCTAAAACGGGTCGACCGAAGCAGAAAATCTTGAAAACAAAATTATCCAAGGGCCACCTCATGCAAACCTCTGGAACCCCGAAATCTATCAAAAGCCCCTTGGTCAAAACCGGCTAAGTAAGCCAAAACCGACTTTGTTCCTTAGGAGTTGTTCATGCTGCATTTCGAAATGCGCACTACAGGCGCACATCTCGCAACAGAAGAACCCGTCCCTATTCTGAATTCCTGATCCAACCTTCCGAGTGAAAAATAGGGTTTCTTTCAAAGCTAAAATGAAGCACATCCATGCAGGTAGTGTTCCGGCGGGATTCCGCAGATGACCACAACATATCAATGCATGGAAGTATGTATGTTAGTTTTCTGCACGCACGAATTTCTGCGAATGTGCGAATTGTGCGAATTTCTGTCAGGTAGGCTAGGCAACGAGTTTGATGCAGCAATATGGTAAGTGGCAACACGCAGACAAACGCCTTCATGGATGTGACCTTTGCCGGGAGTTATTGCGTCGTGGCCAGCCAACTAATAAAGTATTTGTTTAAAAAAGCACAAATACCGTCACACCTTGGAACAATAAGCGTATGGCGGTGACTTATAAGGAAGCCCCGCAAGTATCAGTTGGGACTTGATGTGATTTGTGCTGGCAGAAGGAAGCTGTAGTAACAGATGCCAAAGACTTCGCTCCACTTCATCTGTCAATCTTGGAGAACATCCTAAAGCGATCCTAAAGCAAACGATTAAGAGCATCTGCGGAATTCCACAACTACGACTGCAACATCCCCGATGACAAAGTCCGCAGAGAAACCCCTGAAATTCTGCCGGTCCCTTCCGCCCATTATGCAAGGCAAGCAGGAGACGCTATTTATTGAATCGCAGACGTTCAAACCTTTGGATTTGTAAAAAAATGCCCCAAACCCGCTAAATGTTACCGTAAGTGAAGACAAAGCTTTAAAAGCTCCAGCAGCTGTCGAAAACGCACTGTTGAGTTCAGTGGCGGCTTTAACATATGTCGTTAAGTGATTAACGGCTATGTCTGTATTTGCCAAATATACGGGCGCGCTCAAGGGTCGACGATGCCAATTAGCGCCTTGCATCCACGCAACCACCGTTGCTGCATTTTTAATAATATCAAAAGAGTCTGAGTTGTTATTTGATGCAATTGCTGACACGCAACACAACAACAGTAGTTTGGCCTTAAATAGAAGAAACATTTCTTCTCTCTGACAATTAACGCAGCTAGGGTGGTCCAGATAGTGTCAAAAACACAACTATGAACAGACTGAAACGTATGTATTCCTTCGTTTCTGTCAAGTTTAGCACGATTAAAATAAAATGCATTCACACGTGTGTCGCTTAAATGCAAATTGTCTATTCTTTCTGGCCGCATCGGCTGTTGCCAAGTAGGTTCAACCTTGAACAACGGAGGAACCTTGCACTTTCTAGCCAGATATGTTCGGTGCGCCTACATCTGGAAGCTATGCAGCACCCGAAGCAGAAAGAGGATTTTGACGGAGCCAGATCGCTCCGCAAAGAACGCGATCGCAAGTAAAACGCATAAGCTGATGACCAGGCTGACTGTATAAGATACCATCGTCTGGCAGCTTACTGTTAGTTCAAAGCTGAAAGTGGAAAAACCGGGAACCAACATTTGGAAACGGTTGTACTCTTCAACTGGAAGTCGTACTGCTGGAAGAAATTCAAAACTCGCAAAAAATCCCAAGTTATTAAAAACGAAGCAAATTACAATGATTTTCATACGTTCACGCAGTGCTTCTGGTTTGCAAACAAAAATGCAGTCTCAAATCTTTCGAAAACTTCCGAGAAAGGGGATTCTCACCTTGCCGTTTGGAGAGAGAACTTCCGAAAGAGAACATTTCAAAGGAGTCCAGTTCACTTTCACATTTCAAAACTAAATCATATCGGTTGTTCATCAAGCGTGGTCGTCCAACACCTCACCCGGCAGCTGTTTTCAAAATGCGTGCTTGTTAAAATAAGAGTCCAATGCACGCATGAATATGACCTTGCTGATGATGCAAAGTAAGCACACAGCAACAGCTTGCGCAACAAAGGGACTCCCCCCTTCGGCAGTTCCGTTAAGAACAGACCTATTCAGGTTGCGATGCTTGCAGAGAACACCCTTCGGGGTCGAAGCCACATTCTTATTAGAGATCATCCAATAGACGACGGTTTTAGTTGGGTATAAATAAGCGTAATCGCAGTTGTTCCTTGCGGTTCCTATTGGCAGGTCCAACCAGTATTCCCAACCTTCTGTTGTCAAACGTTGCCCATCGTCCCATTCCGATGGCATACAGGTTGCGTTGAACTGCAACACAAGATATTATTTACGAAACATAATCGAACGCACACGTGAAGGCCGTAAGAAGACCATGGATCCCGTCGCAATGACTGTGATCTCTCGATAACACATGACCTCGAAATTAGCAGTCTATGTCACAGGCTCACTTACACGCAGTCCAAGAGCAATATCGGAGTATGAGCTGTTCTCGAAAATAACAGAATATTTCGTCCAGTTAAATGAACTCAATATAAAACGAAACTCTTCCTGGCTGTTAATCACTGGCAGAGTTGATGCATAATTCTCGCACACGCTCCGGGCTGCTGTCACATTAAAAATATGATTGAATCCGTGTTTATTAGGCGCCCCCGCAATTAATCCATTCGCGTATTCCGATCCATTGCGCGGAACGAAGTAGCACGTTTCTTCATTGAACTTCGAAGCTTTATGAAACAAATTCGTATCCTCGAACTTCGAGCAAACGTCGGAACTTATTGCAGTGACAATGATGAAAGAGCAAGTCAAACCGAAGCTCAAAATTGTACAACATGAAAATTCCATCGGATTCGTTGATGACAAGTCAGAAGACAGGTTTCGTCGTTGAGTGAGATAAGGCTTTGAGCTGAATTTGCTTGAAACTGGTCGATAGCCGATGAATGCCACGCAGCTCGCTTGTGATGGTGGTTGCATTGATGTGAGCGGTTGTGTGCCGGATGCAAGTTTGGTGCAAGCGCATTATTGATCATCGAAGAAACGCCCTCTCGTCGGCTTAGTCAGACAGAACACCATTGTTCCTTTGTAATAACGGTTGATGCAATTCACGTGCAGAGCCCGAAAACACTGAACTCCTGATATAAGAGAGATATAAGAGATGGACGGGAATTTTCATAGATGCACCGACTCATGACTGCGCCGTCAAGATTGAGCCAACAGGATCGGTTTGCTGACCTGAGTGTGCGAGCAGCCTGGTACGACAGCTTCCTGCACCAAATGAGATGAGGCATTACAGTTCAGCACATTGTGCCGATGTGCCACTGTTCTCGCTGCGACCTCTAGCTGGTACATGAAGAACAGAGAGCCCAGGTCGTGGCTCAGTGGTATAAATCATGCTGGGTGCGCACCTTACTGTGGAGCGGTTCGACTCCCGCCTGGGTCAAAGTATTTGTGTATTTTCCGTGTCCTTCACGATTCCATGACAAAATGTCGCGCGACAAAATATCGCCGGCAAAATGTCGCCCGCGACAAAATATCGACAGGCAATAATGTCGCCTGTACAAAATATCGCGACCCCGCATTTGACCACAGGCCTCAAAGCGATCAATCGACGATCAAAATGATAAAAGCAATCAATCGACGGGGGATCTAGGGTCCGATGTGCTGGTGAGCGATTGATGCGGTCGTAATCGATCGATTGATGATTTCGAGTGATCAAGTACTGATCAAACGATTATCGAGTGATCGTTCGGTGGGGAATGGGTTGACCGATGGACCAAAGGAATGGGGAGCAGTTCATCGATGATCCGGAGTGATCTGTTTCATAATCAGCAGTGATCAACCCGCGATCGAAGTGATCAATCGGTGATCAATCGATGGGGAATCGAGCGATCGTTGGTCCTTGGGTTGGGGTTGGGCCGATCGATCATCTGGAACGCTCGGGATCGATCGACAAACGATCACTTTAGTCATCACCAAGAATGTCTCATCACCAAGATTATCGATCGATTGATGGGACTGGATTGGACTTAGGGCCATCCATCGATCGCTCATGTTCCCATCTGTGATCGATCAGTCGCAGTCCGCTTCATCGGACCTCTGAGCGTCCCATTCCCCATCGAATGATCACTAAATGATCACTTCGATCGTCGATTGATCACTCTCGATCATCGATCGTTAGTTCACGGTCTCTCCGGATCATCGCGTGATCCTCCCTAACCTCTTGGACTCGTTCGACCCAGTCCCCATCGAATGATCACTCGATAACTTGTCTGAACAACCAATGATCACTCCCGATAATCGATCCATACTCCATCCCACATGCGACATTTTTGTTCCGCGATATTTTGTACCAACGACATTTTTGCTCGCGACATTTTGTCGTCGGCGATATTATGTCGCGCGACATTTTGTCGCGCGACATTTTGTCGGTACACCGTCCTTCACCCTCTAGTGCGCATCCCCGCGTTTGGTGATAGGTTAATACATTTAAATTTTTTACATTTGCAGATCCTGCAGCCGCACGATATGCTGGTACTGGACTGTACGTCGTGCCAAAGTGTCACTGTTCTTACAGTGACCCTAAGCAGAAGCAGGAGCTACCACATCCTGCAGGCATACGAGTGCTGCTACTGATCTGTTCATTGTGCTATTGTGCCGCGGTTCCCCCCCCCTGTGACCCCCATAGATACTTGATTAAGTCTTCCTGCAGGCATACGATACTGTTTATTTTTGCGCCCATAGGCCCCTAGTACTGTTGCCCGCATAAAACACATGGATTGTATCTGCGTACTAGTTGTACACCACACAGACATCTTATCGTTAGCTCATGGTCATTGATATGCTATGATCATCTTGCTCTCATCCATGAATCGCTGAAGCACTGCCTTATCAGTTCTTGCTACTTTTCTACCTCCTGCCTTTTTCATTCCCGTGACTCATTATAGTCACGCTTTTGGCACACTTTCCATAACTCGTTACTGATAAGCTCAAAAATAAGTTCCAAATAATCGCGCATTATCTCGCAGTGACGCCATTGGATTTCCGCTGATAAGCGATTCATGCTCCCCTCTAACTTCCTCTCGACATAAGAGGCTTCGTATGCAGTGTACCTGTTCTCCACCTGTTATCATCTCCACATGATGCTCCAACCTGACCATTATCATTACTCCCATCCTCCAGTGTCACGTGTCCAACCCCTCGTTATCACCTAGTAAATGATCGATTTCCTGTCCACAAAACCGAATTCGTCATTTGCGTCAAAACTGACTCACTTTTGACAGTTTTTGGAAAGAACCTGTTTCTATTTCGGCGGAAAGGAGAAAGCGAACTGAGGATTTCCGAATTTGGACACCACCAAGTTTACTCCGCACAAGTTCAGGTACTGAAATATTATTTATAGTTTCCGGTTCATTTTAATCAAAAGTGAGAGCAAACATAGAACTGGTTTGGAGATGCAGTCTGCGTGCTCTGGGTTCACTTCAGGCTGACTCAGGAGGTGAGCACCTTGAATCAGTGCAACCCACAGCTTCTCAGAAACAACCATGGAACTCCAATTTCAATGACTAATTTGATGGACCAAAAAAATTCACCATTTGGTCGCGTGGCCCAATCCGAATTCGCCTCGTCTCCGATTCACCAAAACGAGATTTTCCATGCTCCACAAAAAAATTTCGGGTGGAAAAATTATTCGTCACTCTCGGCCACCTTTCGGCCGAAAACCTGATCAAGGGAGGGGGGTGGAGGCGAAACAAAAATAGGTCGATATCCGTAATCAGATGGCCAATCGCGGGATCCGAGTGATCGATCTGCGATTTTGAGTGATCATTCGGTGGAGAATCGGCTGACCGATGGACCAAAGTGATGGGGAGCAACCCATCGATGGCCCAGGGTGATCTGGACCGATAGATCGATAATCGGGAGTGATCAAACACCAATCGGAGTGATTTTCTAGTGATCAAT
>JAQGCW010000014.1:0-25101 GCA_034700065.1 Mesodorylaimus bastiani | reverse complement strand
CTTTACGTTTCAAAAGGCCTACAAATAAAATTGAATGCCCGATCCAAACGTGGAGTGAAAAAGTCAATAAAAATGGGGTTTAGTTAATATTAAAACATCTTTTTAGATTCTAATATTAGTATTAGTATTAGTATCACATCTTTTTGAGGTCAATATATTAATTTGAGATATCAATTTTTTCGTCCTCAAAATTCCCTAATTTCTTGCACAGCTTGGTAATTTTCTTGGAGCTTTCGGTAATTTTTGAAAGTTTTTTGATCGAAATTCGGCTTAGAGTGAAACATTGATGTTTTTCAATCGGAAATCGATATCTCAAATTAGAATTTATCAGTATTTTTTTAGAAGATATCGATACTGATATCTACATCTACATCGATATCTTTTCGAGATATCGATATAAAAATAGTATCTAGATCTACATATCTTTTTTCGAAGTCATATCTACACTAGTTTTATCTCGAGGTCGAGATCTTCGAAACGGATTTCTGCCAACGCTAGATATAGGCGATCAATCCATTCCAAATAGGTCGAGCTCGAAATATCCGGTGAACTTCGAGATTCTCGAAGCCTATTCACCGCGGACCCACCCGCCGACTATTGCCTGATCCTCAGGATGCCTACTTTATTCACGTCGATACTTAAGGCGCACTCAAGCAGACGACTTCTGTAACTTATGTCAACCTCAAACTCGAACTTATGTCAAACTATCCATAAAAACAAAAATTACTTTACTTATTGTTAGCAGTATTCCAAACCCGAAAAAAACTGAATATATTCATTTGTATTAGCAAACTTGAAACCAAATGCCAAACTTCAAAATTCAAAATTCGAATAGTTCTAAACCATCGCTTTATCACATAGACGAAGCGAGTCGAAAGAAAAATATATCATAGTAATATTTTGTACATCGCAGTCTTTGAAGATCTTCATCCTCGAAGATACCAATTCGTTCGTGCTTCCAACGTGCATAACATACGGTAATCAATAAGTGCAAAGATATAAAAAGCTCCCCCACCATCTCTAACTTCTGACTATACTCCCATCCGATTTCAATTCCGGTCGCATATGCGGATTATTGACGAAATCGTAGATATCCTTGAAATCGCCGCATTTCTCCCCGTCCGTACACGTGACCAAGGCCGCCGTGGCAATACCGCACGTATTCTTCCCAGCTTCCACCTTGATATATCCGTCGGCGCCCCATTCCTCGCTCCAACTATTCCTCACGATATAATACGGCACGTCGCCCGTGTAATCGTAGCCGACGATCAAGACGGCGTGATTCGGTTTCTTCCCGCAATGATCCTCGCGCATGATTCCCGTACCGTTATAATATTGCCACGCTGGACCGAGTTCGACCACGGCCACCACGGGTCCCCAACGGAGGAGGGTGGCCATCGATTCGGCTTCGCGACGCGAGATGACGTTCACTTGTTTGGAGAAGACGGGCTGAAAGAAAAGACAAAAAAGAATAGGTTAGTCAACAATTAGGTATAGTTGGAAAATATTTGGCTCTCTCTCTCTCTCTCGCGTGTGCGGATCATGGAAATCGGGGCGCGGCTGTCAGCTAAGCTCAAGGTGTCGTGATTTTGACGACAGTGTTTAGGAGGAAATTGTCAAATTAAGTGAACGTGGGCGTACAGAGAGTGAATGCGTGTCTCGAGGCGATGCTCTTTAGTTCCATTAGCTTTTTGGCATGGTGATGTTCGTAAAAATTCGAAAGAGGCAAAACTGGTTGTGGCCCGTTTGAGTGTGACTAATTTGTGGGAGATGGCGAAGAAAGACCGAACGTCCCGAGTACTGTATGTCCTCGGGGTGCGACAAACGGAGACTTGGACCGAATTGGCTTATTACCTTAGCACCGACGAATCCTCGACAATTGATGGCGGTCGGTTTACATACGACGTGCTGATTCCGATACTCGTAACATCGTTCCAATGCGATCTGACATTCCTTGCACGAGGCCATGTAGTCCAGAACGGCCGCCGGTCGTCCGCCCTTGCACCCGTAGCCGTATCTGGAGAGGAAAGACAGCGATCAAGAATCATATTTCTGAAGCCCGTCGGTCGAGGAGCTTGGAGGAACTTACGGTTGTGGCATACAATCGATGAAATACTGAGCCGAGTATGGTTCGATCTCGCCGCCCTTATTCATCTCGCCATTATCGATACGTTGTTGTGCGGCGAGGAGGTCGGTGGTGGCGAACGAGTAGCACCCGCCGCATTCCAACTGATCGCGCACATCGGGGAAAACGTTGTACTTGCGCCAGTCCAATCGCGGCATTTTCCACAAGAATCGCGATTGATCTTCGGTGACCGTGAATGCCGGTGGCAATTTCGCATGATCACTCTCCTCGCGAGCGCCGGCTAACTTTTGGACGAAATCCGTGGTCGACCAATCGGAATATTTCGTTTGCGCGAATTGAGCGTCCGAATTGGAGCAACGTTTTCGATTCAAATTATGCGCGCCCGATCGTCCGCCGACGAAATTCTCACGAGCTCTCTCCTTGGCCGCGTCGTTCGGATAATTCTTCTTGTACCGTTTCACGTAATCATCGAAATCGCGATTGGCTCGTTCCAGCTCGGCGTTCGGTCCGTTGACAGTGTCGGGACCTTTCCGCAGACGCACCACGTCGCATTTCTTCTTGTTGTTCAGATTCGAGACGGGAACGTAGGGTTTCGAGGTCGAGTTTTGATCGTCTTTCTCCGGTTTGTGTTCTGAAAAAAAGTTGAGAAGAAAACAAATTGGTTAGGTTTCGGGTTGATTGATTCGAGGCGGTTAGCTTGAGCGACAGATCAGGCGGCAATCGATGTTTTGGTGACAGGAAGGGTGACATCCGGTGGCGACAGGGTTATCAACATGAAAGTTTACTCCGGGAGGACAAACATGGACGGATGGAAGATTTTGTTTGACATTTTGGGGTCAAAAAAGGCGGTGGCGGTGTCTTCGGCTTGGAAATTGGGAGGAAAGTACGAAAGGATGGATTTTGAGTTAGTGGGGGCTCAGGATCGCTATACTGGCCCCGGATAGATCTCCAAGGCCCCGGGTACTCAAGTTTATAAAGACCCGTTACCCTCCGGCCACCTCTGGTTCTGCATTCTGGAACCACAAGATTTAAAAAACCGCCCGCGGCGAGACTCCACAGGCACGCTTTCTGTACACATCTCCAATTGAGGAAGACAGGGAATCGGGCCCAAGCACTCGTACAATTTAAATTAACGAGGCCTAAACAGGACCGGATTGCCTGCCAGTCCACCCGATCAGTTCACGAAGCCAGTAAATCCAAAACGACATTCACCTGACCCCGATCGATCACTTATGAAATCCAGACCCACGGGGGAAGTGAAAACCAAAACCAAAATCCAAACCCAAATGCCCATGAAAGATCCAAAATGGCACGTATCCTTACCACGAATGCCAGCGGCCAACGGGCCACCCAAGCCTCCACCGTAATCCGGTGCTCGTTTGTCACGTATTACGTCCGAATCATCCTCGAAATCGTCCGATGAGCCACGGACTGTTGGGAGGAGAGTCGAGGAAACTGAAACGGCGAAAATATTACTCAAAACCTGTCCTGGCGCCGCCCGTCATCACTTTACACCGCGCTCTCGTGCCAAGCAGTCGGACTGACCCGAATCCCCTCCCGAGCGTCTCTCCAAATTCCCGATCACTTACAAATCAAACAAATCAAAATGACGAATCGCATCTTTTCCTTTTTCTCGGGGATCCGAGAGTCGTTAAGTTCGAAGAATACTTCCAACCGTTCCTTACAAAAGACCAATTTCGAACTTCTACAGTCGTCGTTTCTCGTCGTCCTCAAAAGACTTTGAGGGAAAAATTTTTGTCGAAAAGTCGACTATTTTATGGCCAGGTTACGTCACCCCCCCTCAACCCGAATATGTTAGTGTCGAGGGTGATGGCGTCTGGTTTTGGAGAAGAGAATACGGACAAAATCGAATTACTCCCACAAAATGAAATGAGCAAATATTTTCCACTCACCAACCAACTAACCATTGGGAGACCTCCTTCTTCTTCGTCTTCTTCTTCGCGACGTCGGATCCGGCGATTTCGAGCGAATTCGAGCCCGAAGCGAAAAAAGTTGTCCGAATTGATTAAGAGAACACGTTGCTCGACGGGTCTCTCTCGGAGATGACGACGTCGTCGAAAATTGTTGCTTCCCACCCGCCGAGTCCCCAGCAGTGTCCCCAGTGACTTTTTCCCCTCAAACATCATCGTACGTCTGATGCCCTCCAGTCAGTTTCTAATTGGTAGAAAACAAATTTAAAAATCAACGTTTTCCGGACTCATGCACTCAGCGAATCAGCTTTTGGCAGGTTTCGCAATTTTTCAATCGGAAAACGCGATAAAAATGCATCAAGAACGGGTAACGGGAACATAAATAAGTGACTAAGGCCTTCACAAAAAAGATGAAACCTCCACCGGATACAAAAGATAGAAGTTTGGCAAGGAGATCACAGGAACATTCGATTTGAAAAATACAATATTCACGCAGAAATACTGGCAAAAACGATTTTAAAAAAAACGGCACTATGAAAATACGGGAGAAAAAAATTATGCTGCTCTCTTTCTTACCAGTCGTGCGGTTTCCAGCGCCTCATTTAAAAGTGTTTCATGACCTTTTGTCGATTGTATTCGACATTGATCGATGCTCCCCCTACGATTTAGCTTGAACTGCGAGGAGTGGTCTCGGAGCGATGGACATCGTTTTTGCAGTGACAGATCTGAAAGCAACGGAAGATGAAAGAGTGAACACAAACAAACATGGAAGATGGTCTCGACTCACCTGCTCAAAACCATCTGAAGCACCGAAGCCATGGCCAAACAGGCGACGCAAACTCGAAAGACGCACGTGATCGATAGATCGCTCGAGAAAATCGTTATAACCAGCAAATTGAGCGGTACTCGGAAAAAGTTCATCAGCGTTGCTCTGGCTGAAAGGAGAAAAAGAGAAGATTCAAATAATCTGATCAAATAATAAAAAATCAAGAGACTTACCTCCTTCCGGAATGTAAATACCGCGCATATAGCTCATCGAAGGCCAAAAGATACCGACGCACGTTTCGAACGCGATGAATCCGGCAAAAACGGCCGACTGATTCAATGGGAATAATACGGGCGGCAACAGCGAAAGTGATGCCAGGAGAAGCACGTATCTAAAAAAAACAGAAGGTTCAGATCATGAAAAGCAAAAGCCATTTGCGTACCTCATAAATGTCGCCGGTTGGCAATACTTATTTAGTATTCGAAATATCGTAGATCCCGCCATCACGGCGACCATAAAGGTGGCGAATACGAAACCGTGAGGAATGATTGCGGAATTGGGACCGATATCGATCGGCTTTGAAGAAAATACGGAATTCGTCGAAGCTTCCATCGGGGTTGGAACATCGCCGCGAAATGTCGAAGCTTTGGTCAATGCGGGCGTCCATTCCAAGACGAACATGAACATGGCACCTTCGAATAACGATTGTACCAGACCGAGGCAGAGGATGCGGCTATCTGGAAAGGAGGAACCAGTTGCGACACATGCAAACAGGAAATTCTAGCAAAAGTTGTTACCTGATTTCAAATATTTCCACGCTTCGACGAACGATTCCCCGCACGTTCCTTTCGAATCGCCATAATTCTCCGACCAAGTGAATACCAATACGACACACATGAATAATAGAATGCCCATTGCAATATCGAACGGAGCACTGAAATTGAAAAAGGAACGTGAACGTAAGAGAAAACGAAGCGCATATTACTTTCTCCACTTACACATATCCAAAGTACATGCTAGAGAAATGAGCAACGAAACCAGCACCGATCGCCACCATCGAATTTCCGAACGTCGCACAACTGAACAACGACGAAAGCGAATTGTCGCCGAAATTGCGCTGCAAAAGGAAACTGATTTTCATTTATTAACGAACGACAAGAATCAAAGTAAGAAAATGAAACACATTTGAAGCAGACTTACCGATGCATTCTCGCAAACCGCCCATGATTCGAAAGCGCTGTACAAAATCGACGTGGCGATTCCGCTCAGTAGTCGACCGAGAAATAAAATCCAAAAGCTCGCGAAATGTTTCGTGATACATGCCATCGAATAGAATAAACCGTACAGGAAGCAATTTCGTCGTCGGCCGCTAGAAAATGCACAAGAAAAGAATTTATATACTCGTCAAATTGTTTTCAAAATTACCGCCGAGAAAAGAGGTCACCAAAATTCATTTTTTATAGCAAAAAAGCAAAAAAAGAAAAAGAAAAACGGAACCAAAAATTAATTTGGCAATCGAGAAACCCCCAAAATTCAAGCAAACGACAATCGATTACTTACAATTTATCCGCCACCGAACCGATGAACGTTCCAAATATCATACTCGATCCATATCCGGCGACGAATAATAATTCGATTTCGTGTTTCGTCAAATCGTAACTTTCGTACAAAGCGTAAACGTGCGAACCTTGAATCCAATCGCCCATCGTCGCCAATAAATACACCAACAAATATGTCCGTCGAAATGATCGAAACGAGGCCGAACAATCCGTCGTCGATGAATTTTCTTTCGTCGTCGAACCTCGAGTTAAAATAATCGAAAATTTGTCCAATAAATTTAAAATTAAGCAAATAATAAGTAATAAAATTAATGTCAAAATAAACATTTCGCAAATTTCGAAGAAATGGATCGATTTTTTGTTTGATTATCGATCGTCTCGGTCGAAAAAGCGATCGATCGATTTCTTCCAAAATCTGAATTCCGGTTTCGATTGATGCTCAGGTACAAAATTTGTGACTGCTTATGACAATTTGTTTCTAGTTTCCAAATTCACACTTGCACTTTACTATGGGCAGATGGATTTTGGTTTTGGGGAAAGGAAAGAGATTGGTTTCTTTTCTTTTCGTTGAAGTGTTCTTGGTCGATTTTCTTCGTCTTCTTCTTCTTCCTTCTTCGTCATTTTTTTGTCCAGGTTTCCTTCCTTTTTGAAATTCCCGAAAGAATAATTAGTTTGAAACCTTTTTGAAAAAGTAGTTAGCTAATTACAGTGCCAAAAGTAGTCTCTGGTTTTCCACCCATTCTTTTATGTGTTTCAAAACCGCTATACAGTAGTGCCTTGAGAAATTTTTGCTGTAAATCATGAGTTTTGTGAAATCTTTTAAAAGATGAATTTAAAAACTGAAAACTTTCGATTTCTAGTTTCGGTGCGAGAGCGAGAGATTCGGGCGATCGAGAGAGCGGGCGCGCGGGTGTTTTTATGGGCCGGCAACCATCCCGAATCATAAAAGCCATGATCAATCATCGCCGTTCGATATTTTTATTTTCTCCATATTCGATTTAAAAACGCGCGGCCGCGTCGTCGTCAAGGCGCTGGAAAACGATTTATTATTTTCATTAATAATACTCCGGGAGTGTCGAGGACGGTAAATCGGACGTTTCGGGGGAGATTTTCGGTCTTTGGATTCCTTATCATCATCGCCGTCGTCGTCTTCGTGGGACTCGTTATTTATTGATCTTCGAGGGCAGGCGTCGAAGAGCGTGTTGGGTGACGGATGTCAAGTAAGTAGCATTTGGTTTAATTTCTTTTTCTATGTCCACGGATATTTGATAGTCCCGGGGGTGAATGGATGAATCTGATTTCCTGATTTGGGATTTAGTGGGCCTCTAATGCAGATCTCTTTACTTTTCTCGTTGCAGACGGCCCGCATCATGAAATTGCCGAAATCGAGGGGGAGCTGCGGCGACCGAACGCGATCAGAGCGAGTATCGTTTCGGATTCGACGGGCGCCGCCGCGGCCGCCCAATTTCGAACACCGCCCGCCGGCCCGCAACAAATTCCCGGCGGCAGCGCCATGGCCATGGGTATCATGGGCATGGGGCCGGCGGGCGGCGGCGGACCCGGGCCAGCAGGACCAGGACCGGCAGCATCATCGTTGTATTTGCAATCTCAAGCATCTACTTCCAATCCAGCCATTGCATCACCGACGGGCGGCGCCGGCGGGAGCAAAGCGGATCTTTGGCAGCAGACCTTACAAGTAAGTAATTATTTTCCCCCTTCCTCCTGCTCCTCCTCGGTGACCGAATTCTAATGCGATTGATCACATTTTGCCTTTTTTCCTTTTGCAGGCGGCCGTTGCGGCGAGTAGCGGAGGAGCGGCGGCATCGAAAAAGCGACAAGCTCAACGAAAAGTCGGACGACAAAAGCAAGAACAAGAACGACCACTTCGATCGTTGTATTGCATGGGATTGAAGAATCCCGTTCGTAAATTATGTATAAGCATCGTAGAATGGAAGTAAGTGCAATTTTCGTTTTTTTCCTCTCCCAAAAGTGGGCTCTTTCGATTTGGAGAGGCGGCTTTTCGACTTCGTCTTGTCTCGGCCGGCAATTCTGACGGGAGACATTGTTTACCTTTTCCAAACTACTGTTTGAAAATGCTCTCGAATTCGAAGCTAGTCTTTTGCGGGCGAGGTCGAGTCGAGTGAGAGTAAACAATGATGCACTAACGTCTTTGCACTTTTCTCCTCTTTGCAGACCGTTCGAATGGCTTATATTATGTATGATATGTGCCAATTGTATCGCCTTAGCCATATTTCAACCGTATCCAAATCACGATTCGGACGATAAGAACGCCGTTTTGGTAAGTACCAGTCTTACCAGTCTTGTTTCTTTTTTTTTCCACCTAATTTGGAGTTTTACATTTGCATGAGCAGTTTGATTCGGTTGAGATCGCAAAAGAGTCCAGAACGCACGCCATGTGTGTATGCAAAAAGAAATTACGTAATCGCTAGGATTTGAGCAAGCAAGGTCCGAACGAATGCAGAAATGAGACCGGATTCGAGTGGCACTCGAAAACTAGGACGAAGTGAGGAGGAAGGTGTACAAAAAGCGTTAAGTGGCTGCTTTGCTTGCGTTTACTCGCGTCGAGTATGCGAATCGGGGATTTCTTGTCATTTTGGAGTATTCGTCACTCACACTCGATTCGTTTCGATTCTATTCGATTTTGGTTCCGAACTCAAGTTTTTCCCACCTCCGTCCCCGTTTCCCGTCCTTCTTGTTATTAGGCTCCGATCGGATGATCATGCTGCGGCGGATGGCGTCACAGATGATGACGACGGCATCTGTTCAAAGTCGTTTTTGTAGTCCATCAGTTCTCATCCCGAAGCGAGAGCTCGCCTCGGTCCTCTCTTTCTCTTTCCTTCCGTGCATGATTTCTAAAAAGCTAGGTCACGTGAATTAGAAGCGAGCGTTTTTGATAAGTCGCACTCGTCAGAATTGCGTCCATGCGGGATTCGAGGAGAGACGAATGACACGATCGAACGGAAGCCATATTCGTCATGCGTCCATTGAAGGATTGCCATTTTGGAGATGGACGAAAACGATGAGAGGAGAGAGAGTTTTGGTTGTCAATAATTTATTGCCGGACATGATGCATAATGCATAGGTGTTTGCGGGGCGAGGAGGTTAAATTGCCATTAGCCGGGGAGCAGCTTAACGGAGGATTATAAGCCTGGCGGTTTTAGCGCCGAGGAGACAGAGGGAGGGAGGGGTTAAAGGCATTTTTGAAAACTGCAATGTCTTTTGAGGGGCGACAAAACGACTGACTGCTGGATGCCTGGCGTCTGTTTCGTCTCGTTTTCCGTCTTGGGAACCATTCCGTCCGACACATTCTTTCGAGGCCGCATGCGAAAGCGAGTCCTGATTTTTTTTTATCCTCCAGCGGCTCTGGTTCAAAAACGACCGCTTTTGGTTTCCCTCCGGTTCTTTTTTTCACTTTTCATTCCTTCCGGGCCTACTCTTTGCTGAACGGACGAGGGGGAGATGGGAGACTGGAGAAGAAGAGGCGGTTATTCATTTCTCAGTTGGTCAGCAGCAGCGGCGAGTCCGCTCTATATTAGGAGCGTATTATGATTATTGCTCTCTCATCGGATTGCGGGTCCCGGGGCCCCACATTGGAGCTCGGCTCGAAACCAGCAGAAGCACTGGCGAGGAGGGAGTCGTTCGGAGAGATTGGCGGGCCCTCGTCGTCGTGGAAGGAAGGAAGGAAAGGGAGGAATGTTGAAGAATCGATACGGTCTAGCTTCGTATGCTTATAGACAATTGTGTTCGGCACCCCCGCCAAGAACTCGCCCCGCTGACATGACCAGCGTTCTTCGACGCTAGCATACTTTTTTCTCTTTTATTGATGCTCTTCCGCAGCTGCTCTACGAGGAGTCTCTCCCCTCCTCTCTCCTCGGCGGGAGTGAGTCTCCGGCTCTTTCTCTCTCGCTCGCTCACTCACTCTCTATCGGACGGCCACCTGCTAGAAGTTTTATCATATAGCTTCGCGCTTGGAGACCTAGAGCCGCCGCGCTAAGCATATTGGGGGACCCCGGCGAGACCCTTCGCCCCGTCGTCTTCCCTCTCTCTCTCGTCGAGCGGTCGAGTAGAAAAGAAATAAGCACGATCCCATCAAGCACCCATGTGCGCGGGACATTTTCCAATCACATGAGCACCCGAGCATGCGCCCACAACCGTTCCCTATTACGGACTCCGGACAGGACGCGCGAAATATAGCACAAAAGAACGTCAATCAAACTCTGGAAACGTGCGAAATCGTGTCGCCTATTCATCCGTATGAACAGCTAACACGGGAGAGGACACTCGTGGAAAGAAGGACACACCGCGAGGAACGCACGATCGAACGAACGAAGAATCTCGCGAATTATTGATAACCTCAGAGATGAGACACCATTCGCAACATAACGGGCGTAGGAGGCAGGAATCTAGATCGCGTTCTTGATTGATTGCATCTTATCGATTTTGTGTTTGTTGCGGAGCAGCTTGTTTCTACTCAAATGTGGTCTTTGCATTTTTGAAGTCAACGAAAACTGAATCTCCGCGCAGTGAAAACTACAGGTAGAAATCATTCAGTTTAAAAACGGAAGACGCAAAGGTGCAGCGAGTGAATCCACGCAGAAGAATAAAGACGTTCTCTTTGTCCTTTCAGGAAAACGTGGAATACGTATTCATGGTCGTCTTCACGATAGAATGCGTATTGAAAATCATTGCCTATGGCTTTGTCATGCATTCAGGCGCGTACTTACGGAACGGATGGAACATACTCGATTTTATCATTGTGGTCATCGGGTAAGCAGATTTTCCTTTCTTACTATTTCTTTAAACATTCTTACTACCTTTTTGAATTTGCGCTGATGGTGTGTTTTCGTGTTTCCGTTTTTCAGCTTGATCAGTTTAGCATTGTCATGGCTCAATACCCAGGTTTTCGATGTGAAAGCTCTCCGAGCGTTTCGCGTACTTCGTCCACTCAGGCTGGTCAGTGGGGTGCCAAGTAAGTATTAGAAAGTTTCATTGTCCAAAGGCTTGATCGGATTGATTTTACTTTTTGAATTTTTTTTTAGGTTTACAAGTGGTTCTGAACTCAATTCTACGAGCCATGGTGCCTTTATTTCACATCGCTCTACTCGTGCTGTTTGTAATTATCATCTACGCCATTATCGGATTGGAATTATTTTGCGGCGAATTACATCGAGCCTGCGTCGACCCGACAACAGGTAAGTCGCAATGTTTTCACTATTTTTTTTTAATTGGAAGAAGACTGAAGTCCGATTTAATTTTAGGCGAACTAGCGGACACGAATCCAACTCCGTGCGGTTACGGCTCAAGTACGTACGAGTGCGATAAGACTCAAGGACAAGTGTGCGTGAAAGGCGAGAATCACACCTGGCCCGGTCCGAACGATGGGATTACGAATTTCGACAATTTCGGCTTGGCTATGCTCACTGTCTTTCAATGCGTTTCGTTGGAAGGATGGACCGACGTTATGTATTGGGTAAGCTTTCTTTGTGTGCCCATTTTAACCTTGTGGTGATTGATTACTAATCGATCGTTCACCCACCATTTCTTTTCAGGTCAACGATGCTGTGGGACGCGAGTGGCCTTGGATTTACTTCGTCACCTTGGTTATTCTCGGATCGTTTTTCGTACTCAATCTTGTGCTCGGTGTGTTGAGCGGGTAAGTGAGTCTCTTTTGCTTTTATATAAATGAGCCGATTTCTAAATTTATCCCGTTTTTCCAGTGAATTCTCCAAAGAAAGAGAAAAAGCACGCGCGCGAGGTTTGTTCCAAAAGTTCCGAGAGAAACAACAATTGGAAGAGGATTTGAAAGGTTATCTCGATTGGATCACGCAAGCCGGTAAGTTTTTTCATCGTATTTATATGCCTTACAATCTGCAATATGTTGTTTGGTTTATATTTTTTCAGAAGACATCGAACCAGTGAACGAAGAGGAAGAAGATCTCGAAGAAATGGAACGAGGTGGTAAGTAAACAGAATGTTTCGTTTTCTCGCCGTTTGAGGACGTGTTTTGCACAACAATTAGGAAAAGCTTTGTTTTTGATAAGAATCTCTGCAGGCTTTGTTTGGTACGTAAATTCCAAAGATGACTCTCGACTGAAACGCACAGCTGTCTTTCGCTTGTTTCCTCCGAAATTCCTCAAAGTCTTTGACTTCGTTGAGTGCATAAAGTCTTCAAAAAAGTTTTTCTTTCAGGCGAAGAAGTTGAAGGCGACGAAGGAACAGTAACAACAAAGGACGATACGAGACAAACGTGTTGGAATCGTCGAAGCCGACAATTCAACAAATGGAATCGACGATGTCGACGCGGTTGTCGACGATTGGTCAAATCGCAGGCGTTCTATTGGCTCGTGATCATTCTCGTCTTTCTCAATACGGCAGTTCATACGTCGGAGCATTACGGACAGGATCCGTGGTTGGACGACTTCCAAGGTAAGCGAAATTTGCTGGTTGCCTTTCCTTTTTCCTCTTTGTTTTTTTGGTATTTTTGTTTCTAAAATGCGCTTACCTTTTTGTTTCCAGAAAAAGCTAACCTGGTATTCGTCATACTATTTACGCTCGAAATGCTCCTCAAAATGTACTCGTTGGGCTTTGTGAATTATTTCGTTTCGATCTTCAATCGATTCGATTGTTTCGTGGTGATCAGTTCGATATTGGAATACGCACTTGTCACGGCCGAAGTGATCAGCCCGCTCGGCGTCTCCGTGCTTCGATCGGCGAGATTGTTGAGGATTTTCAAAGTGACGAGGTAAGTACTCAGTCTCTTCGCTTCTTCTTTTAAATATGGGATGCTAGTTGCTTTTAATTTTTTCAGATATTGGAACTCGCTTCGAAATTTGGTAGCTTCCCTGCTCAATTCCTTGCGTTCAATCGCCAGCCTTCTATTGCTCTTGTTCTTATTCATCGTCATTTTCGCCCTCTTGGGAATGCAAGTATTCGGTGGAAAGTTCAACAACTTGGATCCTACTCAACCGAAACCGAGGCAGAATTTCGACACCTTCATTCAATCGTTATTGACGGTGTTCCAGGTAAGAATTGCAGTTTTCTCTTTCTGCTTTATCGATTGCCTGTTTACTGATACGATGCGATTGAAATATCGTTTCTGTTTCAGATTCTGACCGGCGAAGATTGGAACGCCGTCATGTACTTCGGTATCAAAGCATTCGGCGGTGTGAAATCGGTGGGCGTGATCGTATGCATCTATTTCATCGTATTGTTCATTTGCGGTAATTACATTCTACTCAACGTCTTCTTGGCTATCGCCGTCGACAACTTGGCCGATGCCGAATCGTTGACCAATGCCGAGAAGGAGGACGAAGCTGCGAAAGCGGGCGTCGGCGGTGCGGGCGAGGAAGGCGACGATCAAGAGCAAGGGATGGCGATCGAGGGCGAGCACAGCGGCGTCGAGCACGAACCCAACGACGAGGTGATGGTCGTCGAAGGCGACGTCGACGATCCCGATGGCGGTGCGAGCGCGGCGGGAAGAGCTTCCAATCGTGAAACGGTATTCGACGAAAATTACAACGAATCCCTTCAGCATCGTCAATCGATGCGAATGCGAAATCGAGATCCGTTCGACGGCGACAAGGAGCCGTACGGGAGCGAGTCGGATCGAGGACAAGTTATGCCGATGGATGATGGTAAGTACTAATTTTTTTTTTAAGTGTTTTTCGATTCGTTTTGAGTTTGAAAGATGGGTTTTGGGGAGTATTTCTTCTGGGACTTTGTGCACTTATTTCACATCTTTTCTTCAGAAATGAGCACTATCAGCAGCGCTACTTTCTATTCATTCAGCGGTTAGTCGTCACTGTTCGTGCTCTGAGAATCTTCCATTTCGCTTACTTTCTTCTCAATGAAAGCTTCTTCTCCCTTTTTGATATTCTCTACGCCCAATTCTCAATGCTTTTTTCCGTCCCAATATCCCCTGATTTTTCTCTTCAGTGGGCTTTGAATTCGTTTAGTTGCGAGATTTCCTCGTGTTTCGTTATTTTCTGGATATTGTTTCGGTTCTAATTCTTCGATGTCACCTTTTCAGTGGAAGGCAATGGCAATATCGATGATTTGGAGGAAGAATTTCGGCCGAGCGCGAGGCCTCGTCGATTGTCCGATCTTCACATTCCCAAAGCGACGAAGCCAATACCGAAGGCTTCATCCTTGTTCCTCTTCTCACATACAAATCCGTAAGTGTTTTACCTTCTTTTTCTTATGTATGTTTTATTCACTGTACTATGTTGCTTTTTCAGCTTTCGCGTATTCTGTAACAAGGTCATCAACCATTCCTATTTCACGAACGCGGTTTTGGTTTGTATTTTGGTATCGAGCGCCATGTTGGCGGCCGAGGATCCTCTGAGGAGTACGTCGCCGAGGAATGAGGTAAGTGCTCCTTGGTTTCTGTTTTTGTCTTTTATGTGTAGTTTAGTTTCATGGGCACTGAAGGTTTGAATTCTCATGTCCTTTCCTTTTAGGTGCTGAACTATTTCGATTACTTCTTCACGACCGTATTCACGATCGAGATATCGTTGAAAGTGCTCGTCTTCGGTCTCGTCCTGCATAAAGGTTCATTTTGCCGGAATGCCTTTAATTTATTGGATTTACTCGTCGTCGGTGTGTCGTTGGTTTCGTTCGGAATTCGGTAAGATCTTTGTTCTGGATTTCTTTTTCTTTTTCTGTAGTAGCTTTATTTGCTTGTGCTTCATGTTTTCTTTGGATTTTCAGGCGGGGCGGAGCGATCAGCGTGGTCAAAATTCTCCGTGTACTTCGAGTACTCCGGCCGTTGAGGGCGATCAATCGAGCCAAGGGATTGAAGGTAACGTGATTCCAAAAATTTCATGACCTACCTTTGCGCTAACCAATTTTCTCGTTTAGCACGTAGTACAATGCGTGATCGTCGCTGTCAAAACCATCGGCAACATCATGTTGGTTACGTTCATGCTCCAGTTCATGTTCGCCATCATCGGCGTACAATTGTTCAAAGGAACATTCTATCGATGTAATGACAACTCGAAAACGACGCCCGACGAGTGCAGGTAAGCGTACTTTGGCTTTTTTGTGTCCCATTCGTGAAGCTCTTCATAAAACATGTCCGTTATTCCAGAGGAACGTACGTATTTTACGAAGGAGGCGATTATACCAAACCGAAAGTGAAAAATCGCGAATGGAGAAATTACGACTTCAATTTCGACAACGTCCGGAATGCGATGGTGGCTTTGTTCGTCGTGTCGACGTTCGAAGGATGGCCGCCGTAAGTCACTACTATTTTTGTTGATTCATTGGAAGAAATTACCGAGGATGAATCGTTTCTCCCTTTCAGACTCCTTTACGTGGCGATCGATTCGAAAGAAGAAAATCACGGACCCGTCCATAACGCTCGACTCGCCGTGGCTCTATTTTTCGTCTCGTTCATCGTTGTGATTGCATTCTTCATGATGAACATCTTCGTCGGTTTCGTCATCGTCACATTTCAAAACGAGGGAGAACGAGAATACGAGAATTGCGAGTTGGACAAGAATCAGGTGAGTGAGAAAATTGTCCTGCTGGTTTTTTATTTGATTGAAAGCTGTAACATCATTGCATATTTTCAGCGGAAATGTATCGAATTCGCATTGACTGCCAAACCGCAGCGGCGTTACATACCGAAAAATCGATTCCAATATCGAATTTGGTGGTTCGTCACATCGCAACCGTTCGAATACGGAATATTCATTATTATCATGTTGAATACGTTAATTCTGGCTATGAAGGTAAGCTGTGTGTGGTATTTTTCTTGTGCAGCTTTCTCGTGGTAGTGTTCACTTGCGCGTGAGGATGGACGGGGAGGTCTCGAATCCAGGTGGTCCTCTCCGATCACATGTACATATAAGGCGATATCGTTTCCAGCACCATGGCTCTAGCGACCAATTTAATTCAACCTTGGATGCGTTGAACTCGGTTTTCACGAGTCTTTTCGCTATTGAGTTCGTTCTAAAAGTGACAGCGTTGACATTCAAAGTGAGTAGGACACAAATGCAAGACGAGTTGGCAAGATTCTTTTCGCATAACCCAGTTTGCTTTCTTTCTCTAATCATTGCTAATTGTGCCCGTGTCTCACGCTTTCTAATGAGGTGTTCTCCTCGGGTGATTTTGATGCCTATCCTCGGTGTAGTAACTAATTTTTTTTAATTGGCGCGCGGACTTTCCCCGATTGGCTTTTCTCTCTATGCTTAACCAACTAACCCCTGGCTTGGTCTTTTTCTTTTTCCTCGCTCACCTAACAGCATTATCCGAAAAACGAGGCGGTCGATCACGTGCTGGACACGATGAATCTCGTCTTCACGGGCATCTTCGCTATGGAGTTCATTTTCAAAATCATAGCATTCAGATGCAAGGTAAACTTCTGCTCGATTGTTTGTGGTGATTGGCTAATCCCTTGCTTTGCTTGATGTTTTGGTGTTTGGGAGACTCCTTTGCGTTTTCTGAGATAATGATTCTCTCATTTTTAGAATTACTTTGGCGACGCGTGGAACGTATTCGATTTCATCATCGTATTGGGTAGTTTCATCGATATTATTTACGGAGCAGTCAGTGTAAGTGCTCTTTTGAAAAATCTCCGTTTTAATCTGATCCTTGCCATTTGATTTGACCGTTGTAATTTTTTTCTTCAGCCCGGCTCCAATATAATCAGCATCAACTTCTTTCGATTATTCCGCGTAATGCGATTGGTCAAATTGCTGAGTCGTGGCGAGGGTATTCGGACGTTATTGTGGACATTCATGAAATCATTCCAGGCTTTGCCCTATGTCGCCTTGTTGATCGTGCTATTATTCTTCATCTACGCTGTGATCGGGATGCAAGTAAGTGCCTTCTATTCTCACTTGGTGGCCCGATTTATGTCATACATCTGTGAACGCTCCTTCCGTTCAGGTCTTTGGCAAAATTGCGCTCAATAGCGAGACGAATATTCATCGAAATAACAATTTCCAAACATTTCCTGCTGCGGTACTGGTCCTCTTTCGGTAAGTGACTTGGAAGTTTTCTGATTCTTTGACTCATTATTGATGCGATATATGCTGAGTTTTCAGATCGGCGACGGGCGAAGCCTGGCAGGAGATCATGTTATCGTGCTCGAATCGACCGGAGACCCTGTGCGATCCATCCACGGACGAGGAGGAACATTCGCACGAGGGCGGTTGCGGAAACGATACGGCCTATCCGTATTTCATCTCATTCTTCATGCTCTGCTCATTCTTGGTAAGTGTAATCTTCCTTTCTCAGATCAAAGCTGTAATATTTCTAAACTGATCTTTCTTCGCTTTCAATTTAGATTATCAATTTATTCGTGGCCGTCATCATGGATAATTTCGATTATCTCACACGCGATTGGTCGATTCTCGGTCCGCATCATTTGGACGAATTCGTACGGTTGTGGTCCGAATACGATCCGGACGCGAAGGGACGAATCAAACATTTGGACGTTGTCACATTGTTGAGAAAGATATCTCCGCCGCTCGGATTCGGGAAACTATGCCCGCATAGGCTCGCTTGCAAGGTAAGAAAATGTTTTCTGTTTTCCTTTGGGTGTGAATAATTGAACATATTTTTTCAGCGACTCGTCTCAATGAATATGCCGTTGAATTCGGACGGAACGGTTTGTTTCAATTCGACGCTATTCGCGCTGGTACGGACGAATCTGAAGATATATACGGAAGGTGAGACTCTAATTTTTTGGTCTTGTTGCTCGTGGTGTGGCTCTAATTGTTTCTCTCTCCATTTTGTAGCGATCAATATTGAAGAGGCGAACGAGCAATTGCGAGCCGTGATTAAGAAGATTTGGAAGAGAACGCCGCAAAAGCTCTTGGACGAAGTTGTACCGCCAGCCGGAAGTACGTCACAAAGTTTTTTCTTTCGTTTTTCTATCATAGCACCGCGCTAAGTTACGTCTTTGTTGCAGATGATGACGAAATTACAGTGGGAAAATTCTACGCGACATATTTGATCCAAGATTATTTCCGACGATTCAAGAAAAGGAAAGAAGTCGAGCACAAGGGAGGAACGCCGCCACAATCCAGTCACGCTATGTCGTTGCAAGCCGGTCTCCGTTCGTTGCAAGATATCGGACCGGAATTGAAACGAGCCATCTCAGGCAATTTGGATACGGAATGGAGCAAGGATTTCGAGGAGCCTCAACATAGGGTAAGTGAATGGGGATGCTTTTTTCTATGGGTCGAGGAATGGACTGATGCATTAGGGCGGTCTCGGGGTCCTACTAGATTAGCGTCCTTGGGAGTGAGTTATGGCGATTGATATTCGGAGGAGATGGGGTCATTGTTTTTCTTTCTGTCATCAAAGTACATCCTGAGTCGTTTTTTCTCCATCTGGCCGGAGAGCCTTATTACGTAAGGACAGAAGAGAAGCCTTCGCTTTTTCGTTCTCACTCGTTTTGTCTTTCACATTGAGTTCACAGAAAGAGCTTGTGTGTTGACGTCACGTGGTGCTTGGATGCGTGGAGGGAGAGAGGGAAAGAGCTAATCTAGATAATTTTCGGTTTCCATGTTTCTCTAGTTTTGTGGTAATGAAGTTACGGTTAGTGGCGGGATGAGAGAAAGACACGGGTGCCCGACCTTTCTGTCGCTCTTCCAGCTAGTGGCGCTACTCTTATTATAGATTCTTAGCGCGTAGTGCTCGGGGAGTGGGGGACGGACCGATTTTAATTATTCATGCTTTTGGCGACCCAAATTGATAGCTTTGACTCGTTTCGTATTCGTCGTTCGATGCCTGCCACCCTCCTCTCCCCTCAAGTGTGGTGCTGGGGAGGCTTTGCGCAGTCAAACCAGCCAGCTAGGCGGCGAGTTTTGTTCCAGAAAGGGCCTGATCTCGTAGTGAATGTCCATTAGATGAGGATTCAAACTATCACTCGAAGTCGTTTGTGACTTGACCTGCTTTTGTTTTTTGCAGAGAAATCATTCGCTGTTCGGCACGTTGGTTCAAGCCTTACAAGCGCATTATCGACCGATGGTCATGGACGGACAATTGCCGCACGTGTACGCGGACGGAGGTTCGGGCGCCCTCAGGCAACATCCGTTACAAATGGGAGCCGGTGGCGATGTGGTGATTACGGAACCTGACGGGTAAGCGATTCTCGAATTTGACTTGTCTGGAAGCTTTTCCTATTGTACGACGAGTGCGAGCGGTGTGAGTGAGGCGAGAGAGATACGAATATAATAGGAAACGAATGCGTTGCTCGACAACGAGCCCGTAGCTTTTATTCTAAAAAGCTTCCAAGAATCCACCGGGGAGTTCTTTTTTGCTCAGCGAAAAAGCCTATTCATAGAATTAGCCGTTGGTACTGCTGCTCTCTTTTCCTTTTTCCGTTCGCTTTGTGCACATCCTCTAGTAGCAGTCGGATGTATCGTTCGCTGCCACTACCGCGGGACTCGGGGCGATGGGAAAAGGCTGGGAATCGACGAATTGAATTCTTGGAATTCCCATCGTGGGAAATGGGTTAATAATGCTCGCATTAGCGCCTTGTAAGGCAGGCGACGGACGGCGGTGGAATCAAGACTGGGCGGGAAAGATAGAGAGCGAGTGCGGGGCGGGTCTCTCGTGGTTGGGTACTGCTTGCGCATTTCTCCTTTGGCCTCGCTGTCATTCCCGACTTCGTTCGTTCCCGTTCGGAATATTTTCGAAATGTAAAAGGACATAAGCTAACTTCTGCTGCTTTTCCTTGGCTAAGTACGATTATTGACCGGATGCTAGGATAGAACACGACGCGAGAAGGAATTGGGGCTTTTCGCTTGGTTCCATTTCCAGTGAAATAGGGACATCAGATTAGGTACTTTGACTTCAAAAAAGAGGCGCGCACGAATGTCTCTGAGAATGCCCTTCGCTTATCCTGTGGCTGATGACTGGGATTTGGAGTAAGCAGAACGCTGAGAAAGCTTTATCCTAAATGCTTTCTTTCTCATAATTATATCCGCTACAGGCATCTGATCCCGGCCAATCACCAACCGGCCGCTATGGCCAATCGCATGCACAACGCTTTGCCATCGAATATGACCAATCATCACCCGTCTGGAAATTTGTTTCTATCCCGAAAGTATGGCTTGCAAAGAGAATACCTCGCTTTATTAATTTTGTGTTTGCCATCATCTTCCCGCTTTAATTTTTAAAAAGCTTTCCTTTGAGTAAGGTTCTTTTCTTATCTCTGCTTTTTTCGTTTCAGCCCTCCATTGGACGATGATTATGTAGTCCGTGGCGAACCGCCCAGTTTCAACAGTTCGCCGCGACCCGATTCGAGCAAATCGTCGAGACGTTCGATACGAGAAAGTTTCCGAAATTATTTACCGCGATTCGTCGGCGGATCGCATCAAGCCCAAGGGAGCGGAACCTTGCCGAGAATTTCTTCGCCTTTGCGACAAGCTCAAGCTCAGGTGAGTGAAATTAATTAAGCTTTCATTCGTCGAAATATTTTAAAATTTAAACTGCGTTCTTGACGGTTAAGAATTTTTTGAATGATTTTGAAACTTCGTTCTATCCGGTGGTGATTTTCGGAACGTTTTTTCACTTCTCGAGCCAATGTTATGTAAATTATGTGTTTTTAGTACGATGATTTGGAATTTTTAAATGATTTAGAAGTAAGTTTGGTCGTGAGTGAGAGAACGGAGGAAAGAAGTTCCGACTGTTTCTTGAACATAGCACGCGTAGATTTTGTAAATCTTTCCCCTCGGACTGGTAGAGACTTTGGTACGTCCTGATTAGACAAATTTTGCACGTGTGTGTGGCATGAAGGTCCAAAGGAATGATTGAGGGCGGGTTTCTTTCTGAATTGTCAGTTACTGGATTAGATCGAAATCATGCTTTTGGAAAATGTTTCCATCCATCATGTCTTGATCGATCCCTTTCCGAGTCTCGCAAAGTCTTATGTTTCCTGATCGAAAACTGATAGCTGTCCTTTGAGTGTGAACGACAGAGTTTATGGCTACTTGCCTGCATCATCATAGATGACGATGTTACTGTATTTCGATCTCCCCTTCCTGTAGGCACCGATCAGTAAATCATGTTTGTTAGATCACTGATCTTGCGAGATAGAAATTCTAATGATCGTTTGTTTTTTTTTCGTTTTAGCTGATGGCAGTTGCCGGGATCAGTCCCGATGGCTTGCCCAAAACGAGTCTCAACCAACGTCTTTCCGGTGGTCATACGATGGACGATGGTAACCAAGTCTTCCCTTTTGACAAACACATTTTTTCTAATTCAGACTTCCTTTCGCGTTTTTCAGTTTACCGATTGGATATCGGCGCCGATGTGGATTTCGCAACGTGGCGGCCTGCTCCGGACGGCCAAGGAGTTCAGTTGCCAGCGAGATCGGTGGCGTTCGTGGACGAGATTCGGCACGGCGGCGGCGGTGGCTCGGTTCCGAATATGGGCGGCGTGACTGGTTCGGCGTCAACAACGACCAAGACTCCGCAGCAGCTGAGCGCGAACGGTGGCCGTCGACCGACCCTGGCCGATATCCTAGTGGAGAAGGTACGTCAAGTGTGCGGGCGTAGGGAACATAAATGAGATGAGGTTTCTTTTTTTAATTGAAAATTGTATATTCTCGCAGAATTGAGCGATGATGCATTTTTTCGAATGGTTCGTATTTCTTTGTGCATAGGTGGGATTTTGGCTCTGAAATACTCCCTGACCGCTTTCTCCCATGATTGTCCCCTGATTTTTTGTCTCTGTATCGTTACTTGATCTTGATCCTCTAGGCAAATTCCTCCCAAACGCTTCCATTATTCCATTACCCTCCGTCCCCGAGCTTTGTGTATTCATCCCTATCGTTGTGCTATTTCCCTTTGGCAGGTACTGGAACGCCAAGGCCTCTCGCGGTACATGGATCCCGATGTGGTGCACAGTGCTCAAGTGGAGATCGCCGAAGCCTACGATTTAACACCGGAACAAATGGATACGGCCGCTATTATGCTATTGCGATACGGTGGGAAAGATCGGGCGGGCGGCGAGGAGGACGATGGTGGCCCTAACGGCGGAGGAGGAGGTGGCGGCGGCGGCCGGCGGCTTCCATCCATTCCACCGCCGCAAGCTCGCGAGATGTATCCGTATCAATCGCATGCTCAATCGACATCGCGCGGTGGTCCGGTCGTCCAGAGGCCTCGTGGATTTCTGGGCGGCGGCATCGGCAGCGGTGGCGGCAGTACGCCGGCCTCGTCGCGATATTACGATCATATGGGCGGCGTACAACCGGACGATATTCGCGACTTCAATTGTTACTCGGAGAGCGCCTTATTGAAACCTCATCAACGAGACGAACGACAATCGATGCCTCAACATCAACAATTATCGTCCAATTCGTTATTGTCGGCCTCGAATTCACGACCATTGCAACGATTATCGACATCTTCGTCCTACAACACAACGACGGACGACGAGGAATTGACCAGTTCCGGATTGATCACGTTCCGCGATTCGAATACGCCGACGCATTCGAGACGTCGCCGAAGGACATCGTCGAACGAGGGCGGCAATGCGGGCGCCGATTTGATGTATGTCACTGCTCTGTAGCCCCAATTATTCTCTCTCTCTCTTTCCATTCGTCCATCGTCAAGCCAATCACAACGATCTTTCTACGATTAGGGTATATAATAATCGAGAGGTAATCTCAACTGGGTACGACCATGATTTAGGCCGCTCACTCGATGTACATGCAGTTGGGGATATTGACTCTGCTGATCCTTTGGGCTTTACCTTTTTCTTTTTCGTCTGTATTTTTTCCTTTGCTCCCTCGCTCTCTAAAAATTTCTTCGTTTTAACTCGGGCTTTAAAAGTTTGATAGGTGCGTGCAATCTGGAGAGATTCTAGTCAGATTTTTCTACTCATTTTTCAACTTTTTGGCAGCTTTAAACACCCCAAGTCAGAAGTTCTCGATTTATCTCTCTTTCTCTCGACCTTTTCAGTTTTTTTTTCTGTCCCCGGCTATAGTGTTTCCCTTCTCTCTCCTTTCCCTTTTTGCTCAAACGTGACTCGGAGAGAATTCTTTCGAACCACCTTTTGCTCCTCTTGTATCAATTCTTTTTCGAAAACTGAGAGAAGGATCTATTAGGAAGAGTATTTTTCTATATTTGTACGTTTTTGTTCCATCTTTCATTCTTTCTTTTTTTTAAGGTGATTTTTTTTATTTAGTCGGTATTTTCTATTCATGACAAAGATTTTGATGTTTCTTTCTTTTTGTTTTTTTTCCTTTCCTTTGCTTTTTTTCGTCCAAATTAGGAATTGACTGAGGTCGGAAATGTTCTTCTGATCTCTCGCTGATGGGTTTTAGAAGAACACTTTTTTCTTGAGTCTCTTTTCGACTGATTAGGCGAGAATATACCCCTAAATTATTTTCTGAGAGAAGAGCAAAAGGAAACGGAAAAAGCAGCGGCTCCTCGTGGTGCTACGATCGCTCGATTTCGTGATTGATCTTGTGATCACGAGAGAACTGGAAATTCTTTGAATACATTATGAAAAGACATTTTTTCCAAAAGCGTATTTGTACCATAGGAAATGTGACACATTTCGTTGTTTTTTTTTTCTTTTTATTACGCGGTTCTGAGAAAGTATTTTTGTTGATTGCGAAAAGGATGCGTTTTCGTCTTCGGTTTTTAAATTAAGTCATTTTGTACATTTTAAAATATTTCAAATTCGGTCGAGGTGATTTTTGCGTAGGTGCTGTCCTTTACTTCGTTTTTTTTATAGGCGTTATTTTATTTCTTTGGCTGATTGTGTTAATTTTGAAAGTCGGATTTTCTTTATTAAATGCGCTCGTGATTCGATGATATCCGTAAACAGAAGAAAAAGAAGAAAGAAGCTAGTAAGGTGTGGTAAATGGGAAGATTCCAATAAGGCGCTCGCCCGGAACTTACGTACGTAATAATTGGTTCTAGGGAAGGAATTTTCTTCCCTCGACTTTGTTCTTTCAATCGCCTCGCAGCTGCCCGTTTTATTTCTACACACACACACCACAGGAGTAGTAACAAGAGTCCCAGATAATTAGGAGTGAAACAAATTAACGTTGAAGAAAGGGAAGGGGAAACAAGAAGATTTTCTTCTGCTACCTAGACTATGAAATGAAAAGTTTCCGCTCGGCGAAAGAGAGAAAACATGCTTCTTCATCAGGCGACAGCTCGTGAAGTCCTCTGAACTCGGAGGTTCCAGGCATTCGCATGTCTGAAGGGAGACGAGGAGGAGGAAGATTGAAGGAGAAGATTGTTTTTTAATTGTCTCATGCAGGAGTCGGCGTTTTTCTTGAATGAACTCTTATTATACTTCGTTCCTCGCGATTCGCGTCGACAGGAGGAAGACCTATCTGCGTGTTCCGGCGGCTATTTGCAGCTGCTTCCTTTTCCAATTCGCCTTCGCCTTCGAAACGAGCAAGGTGTGCGGACACAAATTTCGAATTTGCTTCCGCTTTCTCGAGTGTTCGAATATCTCGAAATTAGAGGAAGAAGAAGAAAAAAAAGGTGTATCGAAGACTAGTTCCCGAGAGGCCAGAAGAGATCCGTCGAGTGGAAGCATACTTAGGCTCTTTCTTACGCGAACGTCCAGTTCTCGAGAGGACGCCGGCACTTTCGAATGGTCCGAGATTCTTTTAAACTTTCACACTCGAATGTTAAATTTATGCTGTGGAGAAATTCTTCGACGAATCGCCAGTATCGCCAGTTGGTGTTGGCTCGTTTTCCCGCCGACCGACCGACCGAATGAATGAATGGACTTCGAACGCGGAGGTTC
>JAQGCW010000013.1:0-25240 GCA_034700065.1 Mesodorylaimus bastiani | reverse complement strand
TCGGGCGATTCAAATCGGATGCCTGGAAACGAATCGAGAGGGAAATGTGAAGAAGTAATGGCTGAAATTCTGATCTGCATGATCAGTGATTCAGTGCCACTAATGATCGATAATACAGATGATATCAAGTCTTGGCAACACTTTTTAGGTTGCAGAATTTGGACAGATTAACCGATCAACCTGACCAAAGTCTTGAACGTAAGTGTTGCCAAGACGATGCAGAAGCAATGTCGATCGATCTCTGAATTCGAAATTTGAAGCCCTCAAAAAGGTGGCGCTGGAATGTCGGATTTTGGTTTTATCTCGAGGTCGAGATATTTTAAATGGACCTGTTCCAATCCTAGGCAGCAAGCTATTCCAAAAAGCTCAAGCTCGAAATATTCGGAGAAAGTCGAGACTCGCGAAGCCTTTGAGGCTGGCAAGCTCCGGAGTCTCTAATTTTCCAGATAGTCCAAGCTCAAGCTTTTCCGATTGGACTGGCCGCCTTAAACCTAGCATTGGACAAAATCCATTTCAAAAATCTCGACCTCGAGATAACAACCAAAATTTTGTGATTCCCTAAAACCCTATTCAGAGATCGATCGACATTTTAACGAGGTAATACAGAAACTTTTAAAAAAAGCAAAGTTAAGACGATCATTTTAAAAAACCTATTCACACCAAAAAAGTACTAAAACACAAAGGCACACCAAAACACTAAATTAAATAGCACATAAAGCCAAAAGCCAAAAAAACCAAAAACTGAAAAAACCGCCCAAATCAAATCACTCACCTTGGATACTCCACCATAGGGATAAACGTAAAGTTCGCGTCCAACATTGAAACAAATACGATCTCGATATCCGGACGAATCTTCGTCGGGCAAAGTGACGAACGAGACGCGAACTGGCGCGTTACCAGCCACGTTATTGCCCTGGAGATAAGAACTTTTGAAACGAGGAGAAGTAAGCCACATTCTTCGACGAGAGCCAAATGAACAATGGCAGAGCGAGCGAGGGAGAGAGAGCGCGAGGAGGGGCGGCGCCAAGGAGAAAGTGTAAAGTGTGAGGGGCTACAGAGCTATAAATGTTGTCTGCTGGTAACCGCGAACAGATTCTGACAAATGCATGATGTAAAGACGAAGTGCGCAGTGGGGGGACCAACTTTGGGAATTTCGCGCTGAGATTTGGTGTAATCGGTTTCGTTCGTTCGTTCGAGATTTGGTGCATCGGTTTTAGGAGGAGGCGGAAAGGGGACTTGCAAATGTCCTCTACGTTTGTACGAAAAATCACCGCGATCATTAGTAAGTCCCTTTCACAGGGCACCTCGTCTTTTGTTAAAACGCCCCACAGAAACACGTTAATCCCACACACAGAATACTCACCTGATGCGGGTTCAACGGGACGCGACTCGGCCTCGAATATTCGGATAAAGTCATCAGTTTATACGTTCCTTCGCGCGTAACGAATTGGGATTTAATCGGCTCGTCAAGATTCTTATTACCACCGGGACCACCAGCAGCAGATCCGCCGGCAGCAGCACCACCAGCACCACCGCCTCCGCCTCCAGCTACGGCAGCCGCCACGTTCGACGATGAGAGTACGCCGGCGCCGCAGCTGTCATTTTGAAAGGCCATATTCAAATAATAATCGATCGTCCATCACCATCGTCCGCTACTGCTGCTCTTGCCCGAGTCCGCGCGATCCCGCCGGCGATCCTGTCGATTATGGTCGACGAGAATACGTATGTGCATTCGCTCGTCAGGGCGCCCCTAATTGGCGAGAATTCGGGCGATCCGGATGGGTAATGTCGATCGATGAGTATTGATCAGTCGAGTATCGGAATGATTGATCGTCAATGAATCGTTCTGTTTGCAATCGATGCTCTTGGAATTTGTAGAAAGTTCGAATGTTGATCGATGGATGGCCTTGTGCAGTGCAAAGATCCTAAAAAGGAGATATTATTCGGTTTTAGTTAGCAATATTGTAAAACCGTAGTTCTTTACGACGGATGTTTGAGAACTGAAAATTTTAATATTACTAAACGCACAGCAAAGAAAAAACAATTAAATTCTTGCGGGGATAATTTAAAACAAGAAAAGGAAACGCGTAGGTTGTTAACTGATTGTGAGTTTAAAATTTTTTAATGCGGACCTCTAATTGTAGTTATTGAAGAAGAAAATTTGAAAAACTATGGAATTCTGGCTACATGCAATGCTGCTTTTTCACACCTCATCGTTTTAGTCTTTTATTTATTTCTAAAAAGTGGGTCCCGTCCTTTTCTTGAAAGACTTTAGCGGACAGAAGACACAAAAAATGTTTGGAAGGAATGCGATTGATAATCAAAGACTAAAATTTCGTCAGTTTGCTGACTAGATCGCTGTTTGTTAAAACTATGTGTTCTCTCTGTTCATTGCTTTTGTTTGTGTTTAGTATTGGTTCATTGCCCGTAAAACCGTAAAGATTTTGCGAACGCTTTTTGAGAACTGGCAATGAACGATACTTGACAAAAAACAAAAACAAAGAACATTGAATAGATAAGTCTCAGAACACAGCGATCTAGTCAGGAGAGAAACATAATTTTTGTCTCGATCAATCGCATTCTCTTCAGACATTTTTGTGATGTATCTCAAGAGTACTTTCAGGAAACTAGCATACTGGAAAGAAATAAAGACTAAAAGACTGAGGTGTGAAAAAGCAGCATTGCCTATAGTCAGAGTTCCGAAATTTTTCAGTTTCTCTCTTCATGTAAGTATCGCTTCTATATCTATTTTACAAGTCCACATTTAAAAATTATACAAAGAAGCAACCAATGCATTTTCATTCCTGCTTTAAAATTAACCTTAACAAACCTTTTAAAATGTATTTTGAAAGAAAAGGTTACTGATATGTGTACAGCGCCAAATATTTTTCGCTTCAATAACAGGGCAGATGCATTTTCGCACCAAAAATGCACCTGCACCACAGTCCAACTAAGCCAAAAAGAACAAAATATCTATTCCCCCTCTCCTGAAGATTGACTTTTTGATCAAAGGATAGGATTTTCTACGACTTGCTGAATATTCTTGAGAAATTTTGTTTTAAATCTGTTTTAGAGAGCCTTTGTGTTCATGAAACATAAGTTCCCGTAAATTTACATTATTTCCAAACAGCACATGATCAACTTTCTCTCTCACCTTATTTTAGCCGAAATAAAAATCTGCCAGCAGTGATAGTACACAAGAAGAAACTGACCACTTATTGATAAAATCTGATCAGGCCGATCTAATAGGGGATAAAATCGATCGATCGATCAATAACCAGGAAGATCCTCGGAAAGAAAATCGTTCGATCTAATCGTAAGTAGTGCGCGTGGTAAAGTTAAGTTTCAGGTATAGAATCTAATAAAGTGCAGGTACCTCCTATTCTTGTGCAATATCTGTATCCATGAGTGCACAGAATCCAGGACCTCGAGCAGGAATTTGTAAAAGAAGGTCAAATGTATGAGCATATTAGTATGAGCTTACAATGAGGAAGTTTTTGAAAGGACATAAAACTGATGTTCAGATTCAGCGCATAAACAACTGCTCCTGTTCTCAAATCACCAACAGCACAAGCACAAGGCCAATCCAACCAAGCCGCATACAGCTTCCCAGAAAACTTCTGACTTCTCAAACAACCTCAACCTCAACTGAAAATGTCTTCCTATCTCCTAATCGAATCTGGTCTAAATCAAAACGTCCTCAACATCCAAGGCGGATTCGCCCAACCCGGCTCGCCCGTCATCCTATGGCCTCGACAATCACCTCCGGAACCCAACGAGCTATTCGCATTCGAGGACGCGGGCAATGGTTATTTCTTCATCGTCTCAGCACTCGATCCGAATATGGTCCTGGACATCGAAGGTGGTCAACCAGCGCCGGGTTCCGGATTGATTCTGTTCCAGCGTCAATACCCGCCTAGTCCGAATCAATTGTTCCAATGGCGAGATCAAGCGACGATCGGGACGGCCTTGGACGCGAATCTGGTGCTGGACATCGAAGGTGGACAAGGCGAGGATGGTGCGAGAGTGATCGTGTGGCAGAGAAAGTACGAGGATAACTTGAATCAGATGTGGAGAGCGGTGAATGTTTAGGTGGGATTGGTAGGATACTGGGTCAGTGTTTCGGTAGGATAGAGCGGTTATTTTCAGTGATACAGGATCTTGTATGTTTTTGAGATTTATGGAACTGACTGATTTAATGTTGCGAATGACTTGATTGATTACTTAAAAGATGCAGAAAACGGTATAAAATCGATAACGGACACAGTAGGTCAATTAGATGGTGCATGGTATATCTCACTCGTTTTTCTGGAAAGCTATACTACAGTTTGCAGATAGAGATTCAGATATGATCAATATCAGTTAAACTAGTTAACAGTAAGATACAATCTCTAACTTACTCATAATCTGCATATTTTTATTGCGTTACAATGATCGTAAGCCTTTCGTAAAAATAGTAAACGGGTGACAAATACTAACTAGTGTTCTTGTACACGTTGCTACATGAAATTTCGGTCGGAATTTTCATTTCCGTCGTGTGGGGAAATTTGTAGGTTGGAAATTTTCGATCGATCGATTAGATATTATATAACCAATAGATCAATTATTTTTCAAGAAACGGAGAAATGTTGGACGGAGGAGCGGTTCGGATTTTGTTGAATACGGCGGAGGTGAGTCAATTTTTTCTGTTTTCGGGTTGTTTTGTTTTTTGTTTGTTTTTCTTTTGGTTTTTTTGTTACAGTATGATCTGTACAGTAAAAGTGCAAAGGTAAAATTATTTATTCCGTTGCGGCTGGTCATTTAATTGATAAAATCAAATAAGCAGTCTCAATTAAAAAAATTAGATCAGTAGCAGACTAAAACGTGAGTTATTTTATTAGCGAATGAGTATTATTTTTGCTATTTTAGTTTTCACTGTTTTGTGTGCCTTCTATGTCTTTTTGCCTCTCTTCTGCCGTTCTTTAGGTTTTTGTTTTTTTTTTGTGTTATTTTTCTGCCTTTTGCTTTTTTTGTTCCTCATGATATTTTCGGTCAGAAATTTAATTCACACCTCGCATGAGAATCCGACAATTTCCTCCTTTATCAAATTTGTGATCAATCCATGCTCTGAATTTTCTTTAAATTTTATCAATGCAATTTCCATGAGAGAGCTATTGTACTGCATAAATTTAGCTTACAGACAGTACTGTATGTTTCCGTACAAAAGCAAGGTTGTTTACTGTACAGTTCATGATCTGATTGGTATTTCCAGGGCAAATCGATCGCATTCGTCGGCGGTGTGACCCTGTCGTCGATGTTATTCGCTTTCGTCTCTATTGCCGCCACAAAAAGCATCGGTAAGTTCTGTACCTGGTTGCCTACTTTTCGTTTTGCTTCAAATATGTGCGATTATTTCAAAATTTTGTGCGGTCGAACAAGTGTACATCAATTGCAGTGCATTGTAGTGTAGTCTTACATTTGTGCATTTTTGATTCCTAACTCATCCGTCATACTTCGGCGTCATTGCATACAGTAAAACAGTCACATTCTATGCAAGAAAACCCTTTATATTTCCTTTCAAAACCTTTAAATTCCTTTAAAAGTTCCTCAGTTTTTGTACCTTTTTCTTCTTCTTTTTTTCAGCCCTACAAGCCTTCGTTATTCTGACCGTTTTCGACTTATTATCGTTATGTACGGCTTTGTACAGTCATTGGGCGACGGCGCAAACCGCGGCTGGACAAGTGCCAGGATTTTCTTATGGGTAAGTAGCATAGTTTAGTTCATTTCGTTTATTTTCATTGCATGGTATATGTTGTAGCGTTATAGTTTTGGATAGATATATGTGCACTATATATGTATGTATTATACAGTATATGTGGTACATGTAGCAGCTGTATATATATATGTATATATATATATATACATATGCTACATGTACCACATATATAATGCACATATATATCCAAAACTATAACGCTACAATAGTTTTGGATAGATACCAAATAAAAAATATACATATATACATATATATTTATACATATATATTTATATATTTATATGTACCGTATTACCTCGTTTATATCCCCTCGAATGTAACCACCGGGGACTATATTCGAGACTGGGCTGGCCTATACTTATACAATGTAGGATGGTCAAAAATTATATTTTATGTGTCTGATCAATGTGATCAATGATCGATAATATCGATGATCAGTGATCAATTTGATCAAATATCTGACATAATTCTGACTTTCGTGCTTATTTTTTGGATTTTTGCCCAAAGCACATTGAATTTATGTAGTCCCCCCTCGAAAATATCCCCCCTCTAATATAACCCCCTCCCAGAGGTCGATCAAAATTTTAGAAGCCCCGGGGTTATAAACGAGGTAAGACGGTATATATATATACATATATAAATAAATACATATATAAAAATTTTATGCACACAGTATGCAATATATATGCATAGTTTGCATACTATATATTATGCATCCATGAGATAAATACTGTGCATGATGACAAGGATACAATTTTAAAGGCCAAACGCACACAAAAAATTTTATCTCATAATTTGATGATAACCTTCCAAGAAGCACGGATATCGCCAAGAGGGAACTCCTTGGGACGTTATCTTGAAATTCTGAGATTCAAATTTTTGTGTGCAGCGGCCCTTCAAAGAACTATGTACAAATATTATGACACCGTAAAACTTAGAAACTGTCCGACGGGATAAAAATCAATCAAGTTCCAGGTCCAGGAAGGGGACTCTTTTCGAGGGAGATTCAAAAACTCGATGTGCTCAGAGTCAATAAAATTCAAAAAAATCCCGCAAATGCAAGAAAATTTCACAGGTTTTCGATTAAATTGATCACTGATCATCGATATTATCGATCCACTCTTGTACTGATCACGAATAAATCTGTGATCAGGCAATAAAAAATAATTTTTGACCATCTACATTACAGTCATAAATGTAGCCCGAATAAGACCCCGGGGGACATTTTTGAGGGTTTATAGAAATATAGTGTTTATTTAGTAGATCATGTAAGAAAAATGCATGGTAAATTGTTTTTATTATGTATTTATATATATATATGTCACTTTGATAGAACTATAATATATAATTATTGTATAATGCACATACATGACAACTGAATACGTATTACATAACCAATACATGTTTTATATATGTTCTTACGCGATATATCTTGGCATAAGTAATATTGTACAATTGCTATATCATGATATGTAGTAACTTCCTGACTTCTATAACAAATATAAATGGTGACATAACTTTTCCTGTTTCAGCTACGAACGGGGCGAAGTGCTGGCCGTCTTCTCGAGTACGGTCCTCACACAATTGGGCGCATTATTCATCATCAAGGAATCCATCGAACGTTTGCTCGAGCACGAGGACGAATCGGCGCGTAACGGTTGGTTCCTATTGGCGTCGACAGTCATCTTCGCTTCGCATTGTTTCGTATTGTACGGCGTCCGAAATCGTCCGTTGTCGATCGTGATCACATCGAGCGGCAGTAGTTGGCTGCAAGAGCACGCGGCCGATCTGAGTCACGCCGTGTGTCGATTCGTGCCGGGATTGAGTCGTTTCCTATTGCCTCGGGCGAATCCGTTCGCCTTGTTGGGCGGATTGGGATACATGTTGTGTTGGATCGATTATTTATTGGTGGAATTCTAGTAAGTAGTTTTGGGTATGTTTTTTTTTCGTTGGAGTCAGGTCTTGGGTCTTGGCCAGCGTCTTGTTCAGGTCTTGGGTCTTGAGTGTGTTCAAGTTTTTAACAGTTAGGGCCACAACAAGATTAGTTTAGAGTATCGCATCATACGTTTGCATTAGTCCAAATCAATTGGCAGAAAACATAAAAATGCGTGATCACACGGCATAAGTCGAGGCATCGCATGAAGAATGCAGAATCATGAGCATATCAAAATGATGTACTGTACAGATACAAAATGAGCGCGCATATGACAGGTATGCATAATATAAATATTACATCACGTATTTATGCATGCAAGATTTAATATTCGTTCATACAAATATTGTGCATGTCAATCTTATATAATGCATACTTTACTGTCAGGACAATTGTATGGAAATTATGCATATTCGCATAATATGTGCATAATGCATATATGCATACAATATATGCATAATTGCGACATGCAAGGAAAGAATACATGTCACATGACAGACAGTATGTGTTCACTCACTTTATCTATTTTATTACCAATATGTATATACATATGATATATGCATATATGATATGTGCATATATACAACAAAAAAAATATATAGATAGAGAATATAAATAGAGATAGACTCTGATTTACTTCAGACCACTTGACACGTCAAGAGCAGAAAGAAAGACTGAGCGAAAACGACAAGGTTCGTCTGCCTTTTATATATGGGCGGACGAGACACAAAACTTGTCCTAACAAACAAGACTTGCACCAAAGGGCAGCAAGGATCTTTCACGAAATGAACTTAGTAACTAGTCATCAAAGTGAACTTGCACAAAAGGGCCGACCGAAAAGACTATGCAAATATCATAAGATCGCGTTTGACGATGTTGATCTCACTTGGCGGGAGATTCGAATCTTTCTCTCAGAAGCTTGGTATTTTTATCCAACGGTTGGGTGAAAATACCTATGACTCTCAAGGACCCTTGACGCTCGTACTCTCCCCCAGTCCAACCCTTATTCCCTGTCCACTAACCCTAACCTCTCTCTCTCTCTCTCTCTCTCTCTCCATCTTCAGCCACTGCTTCGCCTGCGACACCCTGGTCGCCCTGTGTATCGCCATCGCCGCCGTTGGCACCATGTGGCCCCTGGCCTCCTACACCGGTCGTATTCTCCTCCAAACCAGTCCCACCCACGTCGTGCCACAATTGGACAAATGTCTACGCGAGGCCGGCACGCTCGACGGTGTATTGGAGATTGCCGACGATCGTTTCTGGCAATTGTCCTTCACCAAAATGGCCGGCTCCGTGGTTGTGCGTGTTCGACGTGATGCCGATGAACAATTGGTCCTGGCCCATGTGACCGATCGATTATTCCCGGTCGTCCCCGAATTGACCGTACAAGTGAATAAGGACACCAGTTGGAGACCGGCTTTACATTGAAAACATTGGATTTATTTATTTCATCGAGCGTAATTTTAAAAAAGGTAATGAAACTCAGTCAAAAAAGTTAAAACGAAAATCATGTTCGAATTCATATCCTATATTTAAGAAAAATGTTCGGAAGTAAAAATCGGTTTAACAAAAAAAATCAACGATGATCAACTTCATATATTGCGAGTGCTTAAAAAATACCTATGTTCTTCGCGATGTATCGATCAGACCGTATTTAACGAAAATTTTAGCCACATTCGAATTGATACGATAAGGTTGTCGGGCCATTGTGCGAAAAATCGAATGGTTTAATGTGCGACGGAGAAGTCTGAAAAAAAAAATGAAACAGAAAAAGAGCTCCAAAAATGTGTCAAAAAATATAGAACCGTCGAAAGTGTCTTAACATCAAAAATAAACAAATTACATAGTCCGCAAACAACAACAAAAATGAACAAAAAAAGAAAAAAGAAATTACTTTGTGTTTTTCGTCTTATGAAAATAATTATCGTCAGGTGTATTGATCCAGTTTACAAATAACGCGTCTCCGGTGCCCCAACGTTCCGATGCTGCCTAGGCGAAAAAATGTGATGCCTTTTACTGCAATCGACAAATTTTAATAAGGTGCGTGCTTGGCTCTAATCATTTTGGGCGAAACTTTCCACCGACCTCCGATTGTTGTTGATGATGAGCGTGCGGTTGTTGTTGTTCGCGAGCGCGTTTCGGCGGTGGTTGATTGCCACCGTGTTGTTGTTGCTGTTGTCCGTGATGGTGTACGGTGGCCGAAGAGGAAGATCCACCGCTGCCGCCCATTCCACCACCACTGCCGCCGTGAGGACGTTTCTGCGGTACTTGTTGTTGATGACGTTGAATGGGAGCCACGGTTGCCACGTTCGGATGACCTGAATAGGAGAAGAGAGAAGAAATTAGACAAAGGGGGAAGAGGAAGGGAAGAACGAATGAAGGTAGAAGTTATACATAGGAACTCGAGAAATCAGGAGAGGGATGCAGAACATCAGTGTAAAGTAAACTTCTGGATACTGTAAAGATAAATATATACCGTACTACACATACTGTAACACATAACGTGCTCCCTCCTCGAACAAAACCAATGCTTCTCCTCAGGGTGCGTGCGTATGTATACTGTAATTCTCCTTGCTGTGTTGCCTGCTACATGTGTCCCTGGTCGAAGCTAACAATAAGTCAGGTCACACACAGGCTGTAAGCTAACAAAGATGAAGTGTGCAGTAGAATAGACTTCAAACATAGCGATGAGATTTTGTGAAAAATTAGAGGATCAACAGATAAACCATTCCGAAAAAGTGCACGAAATTTCGTCCCTCCAATCGAAGTGGCAACACCCAAAGTTTTCAACGGAGAGCCCTCAGGTTTAACTAATTCTATGATAAATGGCGGGAATTCAAAAATTCATCTCACGTTGCCAGCTCGAAACCAAACTTGCAAACACAAACATGAACAATACTTCGAGAAACTTGAAGAATTTACAATACGATCAGGCTTGTGATTGAGATATTCTCAAGAATTATTTGAATTCCCGCCTTTTTGTTTCTGAAACAGTCAAGCCCAAGAGCACTCCGCGTATCAGTTTTTGGGCGCTGCCATTTTCGACTGGATGGACGAAATTTCGTGAAATTTTGGGGGAAGGTTGTGTCTATCTATTGTCCTCTGCCTTTATACTAAATCAAATCTCATCGCGATATTTTCACAGTCGCCTCTGCACTATACACCGTCTTTTGGTGTATTAGTTACAACCTGTATATATGCATCCAATGCACCTCAGAACTATCGTACCGCCACTCAGTATGGAGACCACACCCCAATCCTTTTTGAATCCCAAACACATCAAAATCTCACTCACCTTGCTTCATTCCACCGTGTCCATGCGACGAAGCCGACGATTTCGAAGCAGTGGAGGCTTGATGAGCGTGTTGTTGTTGTTGTTGTTGTTGTTGTTGCTGTTGATGGTGATGATGCTGTTGCTGGTGTTGTTGCTGAGGCTTTTGCGACGAGCTCGACGACGTGTAAGCAGCGGCCGCTTGCGTACTAGCCGTGGCCAAACCCATCTTGACCAAAACGCGAGCCATCTTCGAAATCTTCTGCGGTTGCAAACTTTGCGTATAAGCGCGTAGAGCCACGGCGTTGATCGGATCGAACGGATTACGAGCGGCGTGGCGAGGATTATGCAATTGTTTCGGAGCCAAACGACGCGCGGCCTTCGTGAACAGAGTCGTACGTAGGAAAACGGGCGCACGTGTGCGCGGACCGTTGCGCATTGGACCGCTGAAAAAGACAAGGCGAAAATTGTTAAATCCTCAGATACATGATTCAGGACCTAAAAAGAAACCGAAGAAATATAATTTGTGTACTTACGTTTGCATCCCGATCAATTGCATCGGCCCACCGGCGGCTCCGAACGAGGTGTGCGGTGGGCGCAAATTAGTATGATGGCCCATAGCCGATTCGGCGCCGCTTCCCGTCCATGGTAAACCATGATCGCGTCGCAAGTGTTGATTCAACGTCTGTAGGTTGGCGAATTGCATACTACAACCTGGCAAACTGCAACGTTGGACGCGACCGCCGAAATCCGACATCTCAACTGCAAATGGAAAGTTCAAGTTAGGTTAGATTGGCCTCTCCGGTTGGTTTCAAAGGTTAGATTTTAATTTTCCCTTCATGTTTTCCCAAATTAATACGAGGGTGGTCTCGTCGGTGCCTTTCAGAAATCCTACTTGTACATTCCATTATACTCGTGTTGGCAACCAACCATACAAATCCATGGACATTCTTGTTGATGCTCAGGCAGAGTAAAGTTAGTGCTGTAACCAAGTGTAGTCAAGAAGTGCAAATTTTGAGGTCTCATATCTCACTGTCGACAAAGCTGTTTTCAACTCCGCACAATCATTTTGTTGCTCTTTTCAAATTCTACAACTTTACTATTGACCAATTTTTGACACCAGTGACAGTTTCTCTCTTATCAGTCGGAAGTTTTGAACATCAAGTTCATCAAACCTCGCAAGTTCGGATTGATACCTAGGTTAGATCAGTCCGGACTTCCATTGTTTGATGAACCTGATGTTCAAAACTTCGGGCATCAGAGAAACTGTCATTGGTGTAAAACCTGGTCAACAGAAAAGTTATAGATCGTAAAAGGAGCTATAAGTGCCATGAAAAGTTGAAGACAGCTTTTGTCGAATGCGAGATAGAAGGCCTCGAAAGTTGGCATACTTAGACACTTAATATAGAGAAAGTTCACAGGACTTGAGTATGTATGAGCAATGTAAAATATGGTTCAGCAATTTCAAACAGCGAATGTACATGTCGAATGTCCATCTCGGATTTCGGAGACCTCCCTTCCCTAGTTGACTAAATGCCATGCATTTACCCATCTAATCTCAAAATATCAACACCAGACAGAAAATCAGACACCAAGTGTCACTTACCCAATCGATCGCCCGGACGAGGCATGATCATGCCGCTTTGGACGTCCTGAGGTTGTGTCGCCATCAACTTGTCGAAGTTCTCTGAAAACACGTAAAGCAATCGTCAAAACTCGCAAAAGGAAACCACATCAAGTATCTCACTTACCCAATTTATGCTTCTTCTTCAACCCGCCGTACTTCTTCCAATAATTCCAACAATCCTTGCACAAGCGCAATTGCGCCGAAGCTGGGCCCCAAGCGAACCATTGCTCGGTCATGTCGGCTGTAAACAGAGAAAATATGGTTGTTAGAGTAAAGAAGAGCTCCAGAAAAGGGAAAACTTCATAACTTACCCGAGCATCCTTCGCAACTCTTCTTAAACGACGTATTAGTTGCTTGAATCGCGTTCGGATTGGTTTTTGCGTACGTGGGAATGTAGACTTGTTTCAAACGAGATTCTGCTTCGGCCGCTTTGACGCGTTTTTGTTGAATGTAACGATCGGTCGTTTTCCACATGTAATAATATTCGACGATATCTTTCAACGACTTCCATGGAAGCTGAAAAAAATTGGATCAGATTAGCACGAAGCAAACTAACCGAAAACGAAAAGGTACTTACGAAATCTTGACGAATATCGTTAAAATCCTTTCCATATTTCTCCAACGCCTCTTCGAACAAATTCGATTCGGCCGCCGACCATTCCTCCATTTGATCGCGACACATCAACGGTCCGCCCAAACTGGCCGTCGTATGGCCGGCCACTCGATCCAAATCGGCCGGAAACCATTGTTTCTGGGCCGGCGGTACGAGGTATCCGGTCGCCTTGCCAATATCGTAACTGGCCTGATGTAGAAGGACCATTCCTTGGAACAAAGTGACGTCGCGACTGGCGGCGGCCACCGTCGTATGCAATCCCGTGTACTTATTGGCCGAACCCATATCGAAAGCGCGTGCCAATGTGCCGACGGCTCTGAAACAAGAATCTCATTGTACAAATCCAAAAGAAAGATCAATGAGACGTGACTCACCTGGAGACCAATAGGAACTGATCGATTTCTCGATCGATCAATCCGTGATGCGGATGGAAGATCATCGTTTCCAAATCGCTGGCGTCCATACGATCCGTCTTGCGCTCCTCCTCGTCCAAAACAGCCTCGGGTACTTGCGCTTGATACTTGTCGCCAACACGAATTTCGCCTTTGTCGGCCAAAATCGTCTTTTGAGCCGGATCGTAGACCAACGAGTAGAAGAAGGCGTCCTGAAAATGAAAATCGACTGATTACCGTGCATTCTCAAGTGACATAATACAAGACAAAAGATAAAAAAAGATAAAATGAAAACTACGACTTACTTCCTTATTGAAATACGATTCGGGTGTTTCCAATTCGTTCAACAACGTAACCGTACATTTTCCGCGGATATGCGTCGCCGGAAGCGTTTCGATTTGTCGCGATAGAAATAATTCCCGATGTAATAAACGATGTTTCTCCGTGTCGCTCAGCTTCTCCTCGCCGGGCATGGCGACGCCGGCCGACGTGGCGCCGGGCACAGGTTTCTCGACCGCGGCGGTGTCCGAAGGCGATTGATCGGCGGCACTTGTCGACGATGATGAAGTTTCGGTCGTCTTCTCCGGCGTTTTCTCCCGTTTCTCGGCTTCAACGATTTCGGTTTTCGATTCGTCGGTTTGTTCTTCCTTTTTGGCCTCGGCATCGACGGTTGGTGGGGGTTCGTCGGTTTTCTCGGGTTTCTTCTCCTCGGTTGGTTCGTCGTCGTCCTTCTTCGTAGATTCCGCGGGTTCCTCGGTTGCCGTCGGTTTGGGCGTCGTCGATTCTCCGAGTTTGGCGGTCGATTCTTCGGTGGCATCCGATTTGGATTCGGCGGTTTCTTTCGTCGGTGTGGTATGATCGACGTCCATTTTCTCCGCGGATTCCGGTTTTTCGGGCTTCTCGGGAGAGGTTTCTGAAAAAATGCAGAAGAATTTGTTTAATCCTTTATGCATACTTCAAGGAAAACACATAAAAAATGTCTACTTACCTTCGCTTTCGGTCTTCACACCAGCGTCCGTTTCGGATTTGTCGTCTTCCTTCGCCAGGGCGTCCGTACTACTCGATTTCGGAACCGTATCGGCCGATTTTGCGCCGGTCGATTGATCGGTATTGGTCGTCGTCGCCGCTGTTTGCCGTCCGTCGATCACTTTCAACAAGGCCGCTCCGATATCACGGCGACGATAAAAACACATCACCTTGGCCTCCACATTGCCCGATGGGGTCTGGAAGAAGAGAAGAATTCGTCAGTTTTATTGAAATATTTGCAAAGAAAAAGTTCGGCATAACGTTAGCTTAGGCAAATTTCATCAAACATCTTATGGATTCAGATCAAAATTACAGAAAAATCAAACATAAAATCGATAGAAGCCAACCAAACAAAGAAAAATCAGAAAAATAAAAATAAAATGAACTTACCTTATTCAATTCCTCGATTCGTCGAATCTGATATGGCGAGGATGTGTTGATTTCGAAGAAAACGTAATCTGAAAGGAGAAAAATCCAAGAATCTTACGATCGAGAACAAAATTTCGCAAAAAGATCGATAAAATATGAATCAAAATCCAAAAAATCGGTAAAACGCAAAATAAAATAGAAAAAATCGATATAATATGCATAAAGTAAACAAAAACATACACAAAAGCAAATAAATTCGAAGAAAAACACTTACCACCGACCCGATACATATTGGCGGGCGAAGACATTTTCACCGCCGCCGCGTCTTTCGACGGCGGATGATGCGGAGCTCCGTTGGTCGCCGTTTTTGTAATTTCAAACGAATCGATAAAAATATATAGAATATGATTGTGAAAGAAAAAAGAAAAATCAGAAAAAAATCGATAATCGGAACGGGATCGACGGAAGAAATTTGGAGAAAACATGGCCGCCCGCGTTGGTTGTCAAGGAGCACATATGGCGCATTTTGGAGGTTATTGACTGCTTATGACAATACGGCGGTAAATTTGAAAAAAGGAGCGGATGTGCAGTTTGAGAATTGTTGCAGATTTCTTAGTTGGCACAACTAGTGAGGTAATTGTGCATCCAATCTCCTTCTATAAGCTGCAAACAGCGGACTGTTGGCAGCAGACTGTGCATCTCAGACAGCAGGCTGTGAATTTTTTTTTTGTCAAAGAAGGACCTTCATGAACGGCAGTTGAAAACTGGCGTCTGATCATTTAAAATTTTTTCGTATCTTCCATTCTCGTAAGAAAATTCAAAATGCAGAGCTGCTGCCAGTGACAAAATCCACGAATCAATAACCAGCAACGATAACGCAGAGGACCATCACGATACATATGGCACCAGGACTCACGAAGGCACTCATATAACAACAACTTTAAACTTCCCCAGTCGATATCGGTTCCTATTTATCTATTCGTTCCTCCTGGCACTTTCGAACCGCTAGGTTGGCGGGGGGAGTGAACCACCGGTGTGCACGACTCAGGGAGATGATTTTCCCAAACCGCTTACCGCTACCTGGGGTTGAACCCAGGTGCCCGGCTTGACGCTCGATTATGAGTCGAACGCCTTACCGACTGAGCCACCGTGTGGCTCTAGTGTCTATGCGACCTTGTTTTCTAGCACTGATTCCATGAAGCTGCGACTTAAATGTGGCCTTTATATCTGTATTATTGTGTTGGTCTTGGAAGACTAGAATTAGGCTTCGTTTTGTTAGAATGCCATCATCGGGCATAATGCAGTTCTTGTAGCATAGGATAAAAAGATAAATACTTCACAGTAAAATAATGCATAAATCTTGCTCATAATTCCCTTCGCGTCCGCTCGTATCAGAAACGCACTTCAAATCAAATCGTTGCAAGCACTTCAAATCAAATCGTTGCAACTCGACCGCGATTTCTCCACGAATCAATAACGACCAACCACGATGCTGACGATGACCGTGCAAAATACCGCGCCCAGACTGACGAAGGCACGAGGGGCGCTATTGCACAAATCGCCAGTGCAAACACAAACCGAATATTTCTGCCCAGCGTTGTCCTCCGCTTCGCATGTGCTGTTGACGACTTCCACTGGCGAGCACATTTTGATCACAAAGCCAGATTCTAAAGGACCTCATTTGATCAAATATTGTGCAGTCCCGACCTTAGTTTCTGGAGGAATTGTTGCCTTCAGGATTACTGTTTGAGGGGGCTTAATGATAACTACGACAAATTATGCCAAGCATCTGAAATCTTAAATAAACCTATGGACCTGGGATCATTCGGGAGGCGAGAGTCTCTTTCAGGGGTAACACTTGGTGTCAAAATCGTAATCCCATTTATGACCCCAAGTATTCTGAAAGACAGTCTCGCCCTCCCGAATGATCACGGGTCTAGAGGTCTATTTAAGATTTTAGATTCTTGGCATATGTGCGTACTTCTCGTTAAGCCCCTCAAACAGTAATCCTGAAGATAACAATTCCTCGAAAAACTACCCCAAACGCTCGAAAAAAAACGATTTGGTTCTTTTTTCTCGAGCATTTGGGGTAATACGATTTGGTTGTTTTCACAGCTCACCGAAGGTCTGCTTCCAGCATCCGTAATTGTTGTCGCATTCTGCATCGCCGTACATACAATTGTCGCTGAGGAGGGACGTGCAAGCGTAGCACCTGGTACTGACCACTGTAAAGCAAAAATTTTAATGCAGACGAAGTACATTTCACTATTATATTCCTCACCAGAAACGACGAAGAAGTTCAACAGAACCATTCCCAAAATAATCAAGTTCTTCATCGTTCGTTCTCTTTCCGAAAGTCGAATTCAATCACTCGTCCACCTACAAAATTCCGCTTTTGCACTTTCAAATGATCATCGAGTCGGGTTGGTTGGCTTATATAACACCCACGGGGAACTTAGCTGCTGCTTCTAAGAAGCTTACTCTTCGTCGAGAAAACATTACGCATTTTTCTAACCATTTTCCATTTGCGCATTTTCTTTCTAACCTTTTCCCAACTTTATTTCGCATTTTACATGAATCAGAGATTTATAGACTGATTATTATAGACTGAACAGATTGATTCAGTGAACAGTAGACTGAAAACGTTCTTTGGAGGTTTGGGAATCATAGTTCCAGGAATGTGCAAATTATTGTAAGGCGCATGTGATATGTGTCTTCGTCACAAGGCCTCAGGAACTTGCCTCAGTGGAGGCTGAATCTGGGATCAGAATTGTGTTATTCATCAGCTTATGCGATACCAATCCTGATGGGTAAATACACAAGCAAAAGGAACACTTTCTCACTTGGAGACATCGACAAAAGGTAAATAGGTGGCCTGGATAGGGCGCATCGAACGAAAAACCTTTGAACGGATGTTATCTGTTTAGAATATTATCGATCGAAAAAATAAAAGTAGGGCAACATGATCGGCTGACATAATTGACAAAATCTCGGTGATAAATATATTACTAGTTCGATGAAGTTGCAGAGAACCTTGCTATCATCGGAAGGGCTGTTTGGGCCGGGTCCAGCACGAAGGAATTCGCGTTAGTCCTTGCGTACAGCTAGCTATTTGGTGAGCCAAGAGATGATATCTGAGATCATCCATCATCCATCCATATTCTCGGTCTACGGAGGAGGAGATGTTGATGTTTGCTGGCTCACGATCGGAATAAGTGCAGAGCAATTTTCACGATTCTTATGGTCCAATAAAAAGGAGAGCCAGAACAGTCGATTGTCGAGAAAGCGTCGAAAAATGAGAAATATCTTGACGATTCACAACAACTTGGCTACCGTAAATCGTCGTTTATTAGCCTCCCTCAAAAAGAAGCCCCCCTTTGTACTCAAATCGGAAAAATAAAAGCCCCCCTCGAATATAAGCCCCGGGGCCACTATTTGAAATAGGTGGGGTTAATGGGTTCTTATTGCATTTTTTGGCCGCTTTTGTGCGGACGCGCGAACTTTATGCAAATCACACTTTGGTCTTCCTTGAGCGTCTTCCTTGAGCGTCGTCTTGAAGTTGAATGTTATGCCGGAGCTCTGTCGATGTGAAGGGAGATTTTGACAAAACTGTGGTTTCCTTGGTCAATAACAATGAAAAATATGACAAAAATTCAAGAAAATTTTTAGAAATCACGACCGTAACTGAGCTCGAAATAATAAAGGCCCCTCGAAAAGAAGCCCCCTCGAATTGACGCCCCCTCTGGGACCCGTTTGAAATAATAGAAGCCCGGGGCTTATATGTATTCGACGATTTACGGTACTTTCATGACCACGACGTAGAAATTTCTGAATGGAAATCTTATGACAGACTCAATATAGAAGCTTCCCCTTGGACACTGACTTCAGAGGATCCATTTCAAGAGCTCCCATTTCAAGACACTCATTTCCCCTTGTCTCATTTTAAAACTTTGCTCACTTTTACATTTTCTGAGCGGTTTTTGCTTGACTGTACGATTATTTAATGCTGCAACTTGGCGCCAGGTCCTCAATATCGTACAGTTTGAGCTATGGCGAACGATTTACGCCATGAAGTAGTAGCCAAGTGATCGCTTCTAATTCTAACGAACATGGGCGGTCCACACCTCGAGCAATCCTCTACTGTGTGCGACATTTTGCTTGCAATATTGCTGCTTGGAATACGACTATTTTAGGTAGGCTTCGTTTAGACAAAATTTAAAATCATCAGGCATATAGGATTTCCTGTTTGCATAAAGCGATAAATAGTTCAGAGTAGGATAACGCATTTTAAAAGCACCTCATTCATTATTCAGTTTATCATCCGCATAATTAGTTAATTCAGGTCAAATCGGTGCATTTTTAACTGTTATCGATGACCTCCACGAATTAATAACGTCCGACCATGTTGATGGCTATCATCGTGCAAAATAACGCGCCCAAGTTCACGAAGGCACGAGGAGTGCTGTTGCACAAATCGCCAGTACAGCCACAAATCGAAGCTGTATGTCCGTTGTACCGGCCACTTTCGCATATGCTACTAACGACGGATAGGGGCGAGCATAATTTGATCACCGTGGCAGAATCTAAAGGCCACACTTCTTTAAACAATTATTATTCAGTCACGAGCAGCACATTATCTCATTTATGACCTCCTAGCATATCTCTTGGAAGAGAGTCTCGTGCTTCCGGTATTAGTCCCTGTTGAGGTCGATCAAAGATTTTAGATGCGGGAACAATGAAGGTAACGTAAATTTTCAGTTAGTTCCCCTCGAACAGTCCTCCCCCAAAAACCAACCGAGAAAAAAAATTGACAGAAAATTGAGCATTTGTGGTAAAACGGTATGGTTTCACTGCTCACCTAAGGTGACCTTCCAACATCCATAATCGTTGGCGCATTCCACAGCGTCCTCCATACAGTTGCCGCTGAAGGACGTGCACGTGTAGCACTTGGTACCTACCGCTAAAAATGAAAATGTTATTGACAGACGAAATACATTGCACTCTCACATTCCCTTACCAGAAGCGACACAGAAGCTCAATAGAACCATTCCCAAAATGATCAAATTCTTCATCGTTCGCTCTCTTTCCGAAATACGAATTCTATCGCTCGTCGAACAGTAAAATTTCGCTCCTTTACTTTCCAAGTGTTCACCGAGCCAGGTTGCCAGATTTATATAAGGTGTGAACTCCTGTTACTCCTTTCGAGAAGCTTGTCGAAAAAAAAACATGACGCATTTTCTGCTGATTTTTTCTTTGGCCGTGACTCCGCAATGTTACATGAATCAGCGACATTTAGAACAGGACCCCGCGCTGAAACGGGTCGTATCATAGGCTATGCATGCGGTAAAAGGTGAACTTATCGTTAGCCGTGCGTACGTCAGTCTTCGTCACAAGAACACCAGAAGCTTTCCAATGTAAACGCGGACTGTTGGAATCAGTAAACGTTTTTATACCGCGTCATTCTTCGGCTTCGCCCTAACATGATTCAAGGATCCTCGAATGAAAGGAACACTTTCTCTCTTGTGCACCATCCGACCAACAAGTTACAGTCGGGAATGCTGCATCGACAAAAAGGAGCACGCGCATGTACAGGGCGTATCGAACGAAATTCATTTTTTAACCTTCTGTTGGGCAGCCAGGTTCGTCAGTATCGGGAGATCGGCTTTGAAGGTTTTGCTTTGTAATTTAGTGAAATATCACTGGCCATTTCTTGCACATAAGGGAGTTTGTCATAATTTCTCAGGTCAAGTTGACCATTTTTCTGACAGAAAAATGGTCAACTTGACCTGAGAAATTTTGACAACTTCCATAAATCTGTCCGACACGTTTCGAAAGCAAACTCGACCTAAATGTCAAATGATCGAAGCATCGAAAAGCTCATCAGCATCGCAACATGAGGTCAGCTGCCGCTATTCTATTCCGTTCAAATTACGAATGAACCCTAGGCGCTCGTGAAAAATCAAATAGTTTGCAATAATAAATGAGACACCACGGGGGGTCTGTCGGAAAGAGCAAACATAATTTTTCTTGGACCATCCGCTGAACGATTACTGTTTCCTTTTTGCGAAAGCTAACGTAGCTGTATTAGGGGCGATGCTGTAAAGTACATAAGGCTGTACGTCGTCAAGCGAAGGTTGGAGAGCGTTCAAAGCCTCGGTAACACTGACCAAGTGGGAAGACTTCACATCACTTGCACGAACATGCTGAAACCGACCAATAAAGCCATCCTCTCGAAAATATTCGGCATCACTTGGCCACACTGGACAAATCTCCTCTTCTGGCTTATTGGCATTTTCCTGATGACAAGCCTGACGATCAAAGACCTTTGTCCGCTTGTTCGCTACTATTATGACGACGATGAGAATACTCAAGTTCAAATCAAGCTCATACGGCCAGACGAAGAGATTCGAGCGCCAGATGTTCATCTTTGTTTCCCATTGGCCAATTACAACAATGAATTCTACGATTTTGCCCGGGCCTTAATCAACCATATCTTTGACGGGGACGAATGTATTCAGTGCGCGGTCTTGGCCAATCATTCGTACGACGTGTGGAATCATTGGGACTTCTCTCGCCTCAACGAAAGCAATGATATCAATCAAGTCGGCGAGTTACTGCTGGAACTATTCGTAACTGAAATTGAGGAGAATGGAATTGAAAATAGCGCAATTACCATTGAAAATATACGATGGAATCGTCCTCTCGTATATTCGGTGATTGAATATTTGTTGCGACAGACAGAAATGGAAAAATCGCTCGTGTATCTTTTGAGTCGAGGTTCATCATTCGATCAGCAACGGTTAGCGGTATCTGTTTCGAACGATCGCTTGGACAGCTTATATTTGAATATCGTAACATTTATCTGCGATATGTTATATCATCCAGAATCCGTTTCGGCTGGCAGTTGCGTCGCATGGCTCGGCAGTTCGTCAGTTGTGACAAGAGCTTCTTCTTTGTCCAGTTCGCCTATGCTTTGCAACCGTCTCGCACTCGACGGTCGCGAAGAGATTTATTTCCCGACGTCACACTTGTACTTTAAGAGCTTTCTCGAGCAACCAAGAAGGCTTCTCCTGATGTTGGTGAACCCGATGCATAATGCGCCTCGAAGCGATGTACTTTACGGAATAGCGGAGGACATAGATGGTGGGGAATTGGGAATGGAAGAGGTTACGATCGCCTACACTCCACAGTACGCCGTCCTTGAGGGCAGGCTGGGCAAATCGAAGTCCTGCTACAACGAATCCTCCAATCTCGAGTGCGAATCGAATTGTTACGTCGACCTATTGGAATCGATATGCGGCTGTCGAGTATACGCGTATCGGCGGATCTCGTCATTCGAGTCGAACAACGAGAAACGAAATGTTAAACTTTGTACGAAAGACGAATTTTTAGTCTGTCACCGGCGTCTATATAATTTACATAATAACACTTCGTCGGGTGTGGAGGAATCATCGTGTCCACAACACTGCAGTGACGCTTGCCACGCCATTGTGTATCAATGGCAAGTGAGCGCCAGTAACAGTCCGAACAGGACAACTTCATTCTCTCTGGGTTTCGAGCCGAGGCGTCAGGCGTATTTAGAATTCACGATGAAAGTGAAAGATTCGAGCGAGGATTTCATTTCGCAAATCGGCGGCATATTCAATTTCTATCTGGGCCTCAGCGGTTTGTCGATCATCTTATTCTTAATCCACTTGTTCGATATTACGCGAAGATTTGTTCAAACGAAACGTCAAGGTGCTGGAGTTGTCGACGGAGGGAATCAGCCGAAGGAGGTGGCGAGATGGCGTTGGCAATTGGTGCGTATTCGTGCAACGATGGCAGCTTCGTCGTCAAATGCAACATCATCTGCACAACGGAACGAACTTTTCCAGTTGAAACGCGACGTGGACTCTGAGATCCGGAAGCTGCATACGAATGGCCGAGATTTGCATGTAAAGATGGAAAGATTTGAAAAACAGATGGATGCATTAGTTATCATGGTCACTGATTTGAGTTCGACAAAACGTAGTAATGCGTCGACGACTAGGCCGTTCAAAAACGTGCGGAAGACTATAGTGGAGACGCATCGAACTATAAACTAAACTGTGTTGTGCCATAGCTCCAAGCGCCATTCTATGAGTGAGAGAACGCGCCAAGGCGCTGTCATTACTTTCTGCGCTATTTCGTTGTTTAGGACTGTGTAGAGCAATTCTTTTAGTGTATCGATATTCAGGCAATGTATATTTTTTTGCCTCACATATGAATTCTTGTTTCTTTTGTCTGGTCAGCAGGCGATTCGCCCTTTAGAGACACATCGAGCTGCCGTAATTCTCGGTTGGGCGCGCTGAGCATAAGCTTCGATGTTTTTTCGATCGCCTGCTGTATTATAATTTCGAACTCTCCAGGGTGCGGAATACGTACCAATCGGGGGTACAGTGATCCCGCATAAGGAAAAATATCCGACGGAGAGTGATTCAGAACAAACGTAATCTTCAGTATAGACGTGCCCCTTCCAAGGATGATTTTTACCACAGCTATCGCGCAATTAAAGCGCGTCAATAATATCCAAGGACATCAAATCGTAACTATCACCTTTTGGACCATGGGTATTTTGGCTCTGGGTTGTTTGACGGTGAAAGATCTTCGCTCGTTAATACACGATTATTTCGACGACGATGCGAACACGATGATTCAAATCAAGCGAAGAAAGACCGAGAACGAAACGGGCGCGCCTGATCTTCGTATCTGCATCCCGTTGTCCGTCATGTACCAAAACGAAATGTACGATTTCGGACAAGCTTTGTACAACCATATCGTCGGTGGGAAAGAATGCGTGCAGTGTGCACTTTTCGCCAATTATTCTTACGACGTCTGGGATCGCGTTCTACCTTCTTTTTCCAGTTATACCTTGAAGGAACAGTTTAAGAAAGCTGGCACATTTATCATGTCTGATATGAAATCTTTGTTATTCGAAAGAATCATTGATCGCATTTCGGAGAATGGTTTATCAGATGATAATGCAATCACAATGGGCAACTTATCGTGGAACCGCTACCTGGTCCAAACGCTTGTCGACTATTTGGTGACAGTGACCGAAGCGGAAGTGGGTCTCGTGGGTTCATGGGAGATACCATTCGATACAGTGATAAAGAATGGGAGACTATTGAAGAAAATGTCCAAGGAGCAATTGGATTCGTTATATTCCGTCTTCATTTCGCTCATTTGCGAATTCGTAGTCATACACGATCGCACTCGTGGACCGAATAACTCGTGTATGGAACATTTTCTAAGCGCGTCGTTCGTTTCGCCGAAAGATTCCTTATCTGTATTGGACTTATTCTGCGGACAATTATCGCTGGAGCACATCGACGATTTGGACGTTGCAATAACGGGCGAATACTTTCACAGCTTCGTCAAGCAACGAGAGAGAATTCATGTCATGTCGTACAATCCCGCGTCATTTTACACAGGATTGTATAATGGAAGCACACTCAACTCGCCGTTCAGATTACCTCAGAACGTGTTGTACGTCAGCCCATTGGGCAGTATATTGGGCGAGGAGTACAACCCGTACACCGAGCAGACCTACGAATCAGTGACAATCACATACTCCGTTCAGTACGAAGTCGTCGAGGAACGACCGCATAAATTGGAATCGTGCTACGAGCAATCGTCGAAGAGCGAATGCGAATTGAACTGCTTCGTCGAACAGATGCAATCTGCTTGCGGATGCCGGACATACGCCTTACGAAGATCGATGGGGTACTTGCGTACGGACGATAACGAAACTGACTGCTGCAACTACGAAGACATTGCGCATTGTCACCAACGTTTGCAGAATCATTCGTTATTCTCCCCTGACTGCACGGACCGTTGCGGCGAGGCGTGTCGAGCGATCGTGTACCAATGGCAAGTGAGTACGGACAACGCGCGCAACAACGATTCTGAATATTTCCGATTGGCTATTCACACGAGGCGACAATCGTACTTGGAATTCACGATGAAAGTGAAAGATTCGAACGAAGATTTCGTTTCACAAATCGGCGGTATATTCAATTTCTATTTGGACTTCAGCGGCTTATCGATCGTTTTCGCACTAGTTACATTGTTCGACATTGTGCGGAAAGCTATCCGTCAGAAGCGACATAGTGTCGTCGAAGAGCGACATCAGTCGGCTACGACGGCGGACCAGCGTGCGACGACCAATATTCGCGTACCGACGACGGCTGAAGCCCATTCACTATCGGGAAGATTAATAAGCTTAATCGAGCT
>JAQGCW010000012.1:0-25276 GCA_034700065.1 Mesodorylaimus bastiani | reverse complement strand
CAGATCGAGGTGCCCCACTCCACCGATGGAGTTCGATCAATTCCGAGTTCAAAAATGTAATTTGTTTTTTTCTAGCTCCATTATTCGTGAAACGAGGGGGGTATTCTTAGGGCACGCAAGTCGGTAACAACCTGCCGCCAGGTGAGAAATTCGAGTTCCCCAGCCATTAAATTGAGTAGAGCCATGCCTTCTTCGGTGCACTCTTTTTGTTCGTGGTTGTTTACCCGCCACATTGCAGACAAATCGCGAAAAACGATCAAGTCGCCGCCATAGTCAAAGATTGTTTCAAACCGTTCGATCGCGATTATGGTCAATTCGATTTGGCCAGTTGTCATTATTGCGTTCAATACTGCAGCAACGAGGCTGATCTTCGAGGCCTGCTCAAGAATATCCTGAAAGTACTCAAGCCCGGCGGCAAGCTCTACATCGGCCAACCGCCGTACTTGGCCAATACGATCAAGGATCAGAACACCATTGCTGACACGACCGGATGTTTACAACCGATGAAAGCGGATGCACAAGGCAAAGACCCTTTCTACGGAGTCACCGTCGCCCTAAAGCCACTGCCGGAGAGCACGAGTAAAACTGGACGTCCATTCACGCGCGAGAAGCTGTTCACGTTCGAGGATTACTTTTGGTCCAAGGAGAAAGTGATGGCCAATTTGGAACGCGCCGGATTCGTCAACGTGAAGCTGTTGGAGCCGTGTTTCCCGCCGGAAGCCACCGATGAGGAAAAGCGCAATATCCACGAATTGGAGGAACCATTCGTGTTGGTGGGAGCCGAGAAGCCGAGTCACTGATCAGTAGGAGATGATGGGGAAGATCGATTTGTTGACTTATATACGCTAGAGAACATTGTTTAGGGCCGTTTGTGGCTGGAAAGCTTTCGATATGACAAGGATCAAGAAGAGTCCATGATTACAGGATTGTTTGATGTGGTTTCTGTCCGCTTCTCTCTGGCGTTATAACTGAACCTGGGAGCCCAGAGATGTAAACATCAAGATGTATCTCCTGGATCTACTGGTGGCGCGCTGAATAGTAGTCCAACGACAGTGGAAATCGAAGAAGTCTAAACACGAACAGACTATGCCAGCAAAACCGGTAGAATTTCACAAGACTGTGGAAATGGGCCTTATGCATGCAACCATACGCGCCCAGTCAGTCCACTTGCTGTTGTTTTGAGTTACAGCCATGTTGGGATACCTTACGTTTCTTGCGAGTCCATATTTCTGGTTGACTGTAGTATTGATCATTATACTCCGATCAATATTGGAATTGTATGTCACGTGGAAACGAATGCCGCCCGGCCCCATGCCTTGGCCAGTGGTCGGAAACTTCCTCCGTAAGAGTCGTACTTCGTGGGTTCTCCAAAAAACTATAATCCGTAAAGAAGCGAGCGATTTTTGGCCCTCTTTTCAGTCTTCAAAGTGAGCAAAGGTAATCACGAAGTACTGCTGGAGCTCAGTCGAAAGTTCGGCGATCTGATGACCATATTCTACGCTCATCATCCGGCGATCATTCTGAGCAAATACGACCTGGCCAAATCGATTTTCCAACAGCCCGCGTTCAGCTCGCGCCCCGAGAGCGCCGTGATCAATCTGAATTGCAAAGGCTACCAAGATATCGCTTTGGCCAAATACAATCCATTGCTGCTATTTCACAGGCAAGTATCGATTTTTTAAAACAAGACAGAAGTTGTGCCATAGAACTGATCGTTCGATTATGGGTTTCAGGAAGACCTTCACCAAATGCATCAAGTAAGTGCCCGTCATGTACGCATCGGATACCCTCGCCACAAATTGTGTGAATTCGAATTGGTCTGTGCTTACTCAAGTCAAGCTTTCTCTATTTCTAAGATCAACGAGCGATTCCGAAAAACTAGAACGAATCGTCAACGAGATGGTCGATTTGACAGTGCGAGCCATGTGGAAACAACCGGACAGGGTCGACCCCAAATTGCACATGTGCCACATCGCCTATAACGTTTTCTACGAGTTGGCGTACAAAAAGCAGTAAGTGGCCCCTGAAGTAGCCAAACTGATTATCACTGAGCATGACTGAAACTGACTCGCTGGCCAAAGTGGCTGATCATCAGCGCCTTTTCAGCTACCAAATCGACGACCCCGAATTCATCTATCTCAAAGACTCGAACGATGTCGGCTTACAAGAAGTGGTCGAGGCCAGCATCTTCGATTTTCTTCCATACGCCGATCGTTTACCGTTGATGTGGATTCCGATGGTCAAGAAGAGCGTGCATCACGAATGGGCCATGGGTGATTTGAGGATGAAGCAGATCCATGAACAGCGGAAAATATTCGTTCGAGGTGAACCTAGTTGGTTTAGCGGAGAACTGGCAGCTTCAAGAGAGAAAAAAATGTCTTTGCAGGCCGAGTAGAGTGTTTTGGCGATGCATTGCTCGAAGAACAAGCCGCCTTGCAAGAAGAAGAACCCGCCGAAGCTGAAAAGCTACAGGATCAGTATTTGGCTTGGATCATGATGCATTTTTTCAGCGGTAAGTGGATGCCATTGCGAGTAAGAATCTGTGCACTGGCAGCTGCGGACTGACGGGAACCCACTTTGCAGACGCTGTGGATCCAATGAGTAGAACCATGCGATGGATCATTTTATACATGATCATGTATCCGGGTATTCAAGAGGAATGCTACGAAGAGATCAAAGGGGCAATCGACGAACGTCCGCCTCGTTTGGATGACCGATCGAAGCTCCCACTAGTCGAAGCCTTCATACTGGAATGCATGCGGAAGAGAGCCGTCGGACCGTTGGGCGTACCGCATGCTCCGACCCATGATGCCAAGATCGGTAAGTCAGCAGCCGATGATCGTTTTTAAGCGTTCATTGACTGTCAGAAGATGACGACGACCGTGCCAGCCCAAGTCGACTTTTCCAGGCGAATACACAATCCCCGAAGGCACGGTGATCATGGCCAATATCCACGCCATGCATCACGATCCCGAGTACTGGACGAATCCCGAGCGATTCGATCCTCGTCAACATTTCATGGATGAAAATGGCCGATTGAAAATGCCCACCTCCTACGCTCCATTCGGATTCGGGCGACGGATTTGTCTGGGAGAACAGGTCTCGCGGAATACCTTGTTCCTGGCCGTGGTCCGATTGTTGCAACAAGTTCGACTGGAACCGATCGAGGGAGAGAAGTATACGGATGATTACGATTTAGGCGAAACGCTGAATGTGATCACGTTGCCGTTTTCGATCAAGGTTTCGCCGAGGAAGTAGGTTTAGGCTGGACTACCGTTGAAGCTTTTTGGCAAGTTTAAGATCTTAGTGATGAGATCGAGAGATATGAACGTTTGTGTTGTCCGCTTCGTACTGTTTTCTGCACTAACTGTAAGCTGCTGTAGTGCTTATGCAGTGCTTTATTGTAGTATTGTAGCGCGGTCCTGTAGTACTGTATTGCTGTGCTTTTGTAGTGCTCAGTGCTGCGATGATATAGTCCTGGATACTGCTTGTGCCTTGTGTCCTTTGTGTCCTGACACTCATCCCAGTCTCATATACTTCATAACTGAGATATCCAAGATACATAGGATTGATAGTATACGAGGCTATCCTTCAGTTTTTCGTTGCTATACGCCAGCCAAGTTTATTTAAAGTAAACTGTCGATGACTGAAATCGTATTTCTAGCAATCGGCTGTTTGTGGATCTAATTTGTTAACGATCAGCCCTAAATGTTAGCGAACAAAAGCCTCGTGAATCAGTGTACAGGATATCACCTTCTTCCAGTAGATTCACACCTGAACGTCTTTCGAGCATATCAAAGTCGAGAAGCCTTCCACATTCATCACAACCTATCACAACCGGCATCACCGGTCAAATAGTGTCCTCAAGCACAACCATCCTGTTGCTGAAGATTTCCTCTACGTCATCCTTTCACCACCCACTAAAAACTGCTGACAATCCGCACCACCTACAGCTTCTTGTCAATCGAACTTCTCCTCGATAAAAGATAAACGTCCCAAAGACAATGCTGTTGGAAGTTCTTGGCAGGAATGGCGGGAGGTGAAGAAAGCGGCGAAACATCAGGCGCCGCTGGTTCTCGTTTGATAAACGAGTATTTGCAGAAAAAGCTCCTGGAAGGGCGAACGTGCCGCGGGCGGCTGTTTGGCTGGTTGGAGAGTCCAAAATGAGCCCGATGGAACCGACAAAGCTGCGAGTACTCGTCAGAGAAGGCGAAGACTCTTTAAAACTCTCTCGGAGGGTGGTGCCATCCTTCCAACCGATGCAATGCGGGTTTGCACTTTCTAAAGTGCCGAAACCAACTCCGGCTCATTCATCTTCGAGTGTCCCGTTTCTCTGAGATCGTCGGAATTATCCCTATTGGCATATTTTCCTAATCATAATGGGACAATCATCCTCATCGGCCTCCCTTCCTTCGGCCGATCCGCGCGTACCCTATTTCGCGCTCACCTTTCAAACACCCGACAAGTTGACATTGATCTTGGCCGATGAATCGATCGTGGACTTGACACGAAAGGCCATCCAGGATTCGTTGTCCACGGAAGGGGACCCGCATCACGATACGTTCCTTCACTTCGACTGTAAAACCGACGTGAATGCGTACGAGTTCAAATTTCGCGATTTCCCATTCATGCGAGGATGCGGCGATCAAGTGTATTTGAGATCGCAACGATTGTGTTGCAGTCTTTTGGAATCGTACGCCGAACACGGGTATCGATTGGAGTTGGCCAGCGATATGTCCCGTGGCAAGGAGACGACTACTTGGTTCTTCCACAGGCGTCTCAATTCGGGCGGTGGCGCATCAGCGTCTTCGTCCCAATCGAACGGGCATCCCAGCGAGAAGCGGAATGTGGCGTGCGTTTGCATGACTCGTGGCGATACGATTCAATTGGTCAATGGCCCTGCTTACGTGCGACGTCTGTTGGCTCAGGCGGTACGCGAAGGATACGCTTCGAATGCGATCAAGAACGAATCGATCACCTACGACGAAGAGTACGTGATCCAATTGATCGATCAACCGTGGGCCAGCGAGGATCCAGTTTCGAGTTTATGCGTCCGACGAATGATGTTACAAATCGTCAAACTATTCGAAACCGAAGGAGGGTATCGATTTTATGGAACGGTGAATACCAAGGGCGCGTGGGACACTATGTTCTTCATGGAGTTGGCCGACGAACAAAGAGACACCGCGACGGATAATCGAGCCTATTTCGGGATCAGTTTGAACATGGGAACGTGCGTGACATTGATCGATGCCCAAAAAGACGTGGTCGATGCAGTGTTACGAGCGATCGTCCGATATTGGCCGACGAAATTGTTGAGTCAAACGATGTTAGACGAGAAAGGGGCGCATGAGTTTAGATTGAAAGGTAAATGGCTTCAACAATAATGGACTGGACTGCTCAGATTTTTTCACCCTAGGCTCTTCAACTTTATTCGAAACATCATTTACGAAGCACAAGTGCTTTTTAGGCAACCCCTGGTACGCCACTGGAGGCGACGAAGCCACCGCAGCCCGAATATTCATCTGCGGCCTATTGGAGACGCTGCACATGGAGGAATACGAGACCCTGGCCGCCCTGGATGTGAGTCGAGGATTCAGCGACAAAGCCTTCTTCATATTTCGATCCAAAGGATCAGTCTCAGCGCCTCGCAGTCCTCACGAGAAAGCCGCCTTCCTACTGAAGTCACCCACCCAACCATTCTGGTGTGTCAGTTTACAAGACGAATCGAAAATTCGTTTGATCAATGCTCCAGAAAACGTTCGGTTAGCCGTGCGACACGCCATCGAACAAATATGGCCGTGGAAAATACAACGGGAGAATACGTTTTACAACGGCGAAGGCTATGTGTTCAAGTTGGGCGCCGGACCTTGGGGTTCGGAGCATCATCAGAATCTGGCCGCCCTCATGACGTTCGTCTTAAAAGTGGTCAACGATCAAGGGTGTCGGGCCGTGGTCTCGGCCGATCTGACCGGTCGATACATCGCCAACAATCACGGTGGATCTCATTCGTTGGACGTGCACAGTTGGTTTTTGACCTGCGAAAGCGGAGGCGCCTTCCAGAGACAAGGTTCTGGGAAGAAACAAAGCGGAGGAAGACGATTCTCGAGTGTCGCCGAAATGGAGGAGTTGGACGAGGACGTTGGACCGCTGAGAACATTCGGCGAAGCGAGGAAGGAACGACCGAGGAGGAAGATATCGGCCGTCGAATACACATCGTACGTGGTCAATGCCGAGCCACGAGCGGTAACCGAGGAGCAGCAACACGGCGAGGAGGCGGATCTACTGGGCCCTCTGAGGAGGCAACAAGGATCCGTGAAGAGAACTGATCGATCGATTCGGAAAGCTTCTTCTATCGACTATTAGCTTTCTTGTACAGCTCCTTACTTTTACCGTATGCTAGAGTCTGCTGATTTACGGATTGTACAGATGAACCAACACTACATGAAGACCCACCCTAATCCTCCCACAACAACAACCTCGGAAAAACCACTCCGTAGTTGTTGTTTACCACACGCCCAATGGTACTTCCCGATTTGGGAGATTCTTGTTTTTCCCCTCTTTCCAAAAGAGACGCCTATTTCCCGATTTGGCTCGCGCACCTTTCCATCCATCCACTCAACAGTCACTAGTCACTATACTATGTGTATATAGACTGGAACTGGTTCACAATTTTCGTATAGAACCGGCCTAAAGAAATAACATTCCCACCACATGGATGTGCGGGGGTGACCAACCATACCAACGGGTGACGTTGCCAGAGGCCGCATCCAGGTGAGGAAACATAACGTGCCAAACGACGAATCGCAATCCAATTGGCGGACCACCGAACAACACAAAAATGAATTAGGAATCGTCTGGAAGACTCGTTTTCTATATATGGCCACGCCGAACACCAAAACATTGCAGTGCGTTGTTCAGTTCTACGAAAGAAGAAGATTGAGAGAAAGAAAGAATGTTCTCTGGAGTACGATTCAGCGCCTTAAGCGCGATCCTCGTGATCATGGTGGCATTTACGGCCGCTGTGGATCAGGATTCACGAGCCCAATTGCGCTTGGTCCAACGTAAGCCCACGGGGCCGTTCTATTGCAAGGCCAGATGCGTGGCTTTGTGTCTCGAAAGTGATTTGTCCAAGAATATGGACAGTTGCGAGAAGGAATTTTGTTTGAATTTCGACGAGGATACTCCATGTGTAAGTTGGGTTTCATGGAATTCGATGAAGAATTGATAGGTTTGGAGAGAGATTCAGAGGCACCCTGACATCCTTGACTGACCTTCAAAACTGACCTCACTATTTCTCTTTCAGCCTCGCAGTGACACCGATTGCTGGACTAACTGTGGTCGGCGTCTGGAGGGACCCTCGCCATCACCGCCGTCCGTCGCGAATGTGCAAGCGATATTCGATCAAAGCACAGATGACATCGATCCATACAATATGCAAATTATGTGGGAACCCCGCAATGAATCGTCATTGTACATTGTGGAGATATTCCCAATCAAGACTGCGTTCGGAGCCAACGAAGAAAAGATCGTTCAAGTGGTAAGTCCAGTGATCGAAAGAATCTTCGGGTCTTGAGTCTCATCGAAGCCTTTTCGAGAAGATGGGACGATGAATGTTGGACATATTTTGCAGATGACACAAGATACGAGCTATCAATTCCACAAACCGGACCTATGCGAGGCCTATATGGCCAGAATCATGGCCGTAACTGGACAGGGAATGAGCACGCCGAGATATCGCCGACTGAGTGGTAAGGCGTCGATTAGGCCGTGGTCGAGAAACCAACCTGAACCCACACCCCTTTCAGCATTCACTCAATCATTGGAAGATGTCGATCTCCACGTGGCTCCTTCCTCGATGACTCGCTCGGCACAAGATCCCTATCCGGTCAAAGTGACTTTCAAATACGAAATACCAACGACCTGGAAACGTGGCGATGTGGCCATCACTGAAACCAGCGTGCGCGCTTTCGATTGCAACGAGGAGATCGATCGTGAATCGGGATTCACGGACATCAAACCGGATTCGGACGGTTTCTATTGGCCGTTGGTCTTCGTCAATATTATGGAATCCGAGATCCGATTGAGTTTCCCGGTCGACGTGTTGTATCCCAAATGCAAATTTGTGTTCAAGGTGAGTTCGAAAATGTAAAAGCCTTGATTAGGAAGCATCCAACTAATGACACATATTTTTAGATTTCGGCATTGACAACTCGTTGCGGATTCAAGGCAACAATGGACGAGGACAACAAACGGAACGAAGTCCCATTTGCGATGAGTAAGTGATTGGCCAAGGTTCTGTGAATTCTCCAGGTTAACAATCTAATCGTTTCAGATTGTCAAACGGTCGAAAATGCCAACTGCGCGTCCCGTGAACCGTCCAGCTTCTCCGAGGATTCGTTGAAAGTCATGATAGAACCGAAGGAACTTCCGATCGATGAGTCCGGCTCTGGTCAACTACGCCCGTACATCTTCGGCAAACCATCCGACCCTCTTGAGCGCCCTGGAGAGGAATCGGAGACTCCAGCATCGCCTTGGGACGCTCAAATCGCGCACAACAATGACACCCTGTCGCGTTTGTTCCAGAGCTTCATGCGAGGATTCGGAGAGGCTGCCGACAATGAGACCAAAAGCCGCAAACGGATCATGCCCGAAGCACCAGTCGAGGAAGTCGAAGAAGGCTCAGGAACTCCACTACCACCAGCTCCAATCGTTCCACAAGACGTCCAAGACTCCAGCGAAGAAGATCGAGCATTCGTGAAGGCGTTCGAAGAATCACTCGATGGTCAATCGGAGACCCTGGAACCGATTCCTCAGCCACCAGAACCCGCGCTCCATTCCGATGGCAGCACGAAACCTTCGGAGGAGAAAAATCGTCTCACGACAACCGAGAATCCACGATTCCGTGTATTCAAGGAGCCCGTCGGGAATGGTCTATCCCAGTGGTTCAGTCCAGCTCAAAAGGCCACAACTTCACAAACGATGGCCTTCGTGTGTGTGGTCGGTGCCTTGGTATTTTTCGTTGTCTTCATTTTGTGGTTCACTTTGTCGAGAAGGTCTAATCGTAAGAGGGAGGAGCATCTGGTGCCTTAAATTTTGGTAATGTACATACATAGGCATTTGTGTTCATTTAGCCTTTTGATGTGCGGGTGCTTGTAATAAGGTGCAAATATTTGTGACCTACAAAGTAGGCGATACAATAAAGCTGGTAATCTGGAACTGTATTATCCTCCTTAATCTAATGCGCGGGAAATTCAAAAACGTTTCAGTACATTACGGTACTTTTACAGACGAAAGAACCTAAGGACATGCCTCGAATGTCAACAAGCTTTTATGTATCCAGCCGTAGGCAAGAATAAACGCGCGAAAATAGGTAAACGAAAGAAGAAGTAAATATTATCGTCCTAAATCAGTCTTGAGGTCGCTGGATTATCGAAATGACACGTCCAGGGTAAACATAGGACTGTACCGGAGTACATTAGGGTACTTCTAAAGTAATATAGCTAAGAATGTGGTTTTAAGAATCATGAACTTAGCGCGAAATTCGAAATTCGAAGACCTTTTAAAGCATGGATCATGAAATTATTCTGGTTGATATTGTGAGCTAGAATTTGTGGTGGCTCTGGTTAAAAGTTAGCTGGACCCTGAGGAGTAACAATGAAAAAGAAACCTTCATTGATTAGCAAAACTAGGCTAACAAAAAGTACTATGGAAGGCGAGTAGCATACGGCCGATCGCGCCACAGGTTTAACAGCAGAGCTCACTGCCAAAACTGCGCACTACAGAAATCCTGGCTGATGTGCTGGGCATTTCGAAAATCATGAAAAAGGTCCCTCAGCACCCATGAATCCAAACCACATTTTACTCAAAAATTAGCTATCAAAATAACTGCTCCATAACTATGCTAGAGACCCCGTCAATTTGAGCCCCGCAACCTCTCCTCCAACCGACCACCCACAAAGCGACAGAAGTACCCTCCAATGATAAAAATGACTCCAGTACTAGCCCGGTAAGATGTTGCTATTTGTAAAACTCGAGCCTCCATGTTATGATAAACCGAGTGGCTCTTATCAGTTAGGATGCACTGAACTTGAGTTCGATATGAAATAGTGTCCTTCCCGTGGTACTCGAGTTCCATGGCAAACAAATTTTGAAAATGGAGATATGTTTATAATAAGCATATGATTTTTGGGCAGGTTGATTTTTGGGGCGCTGATTCGTACAGGTCATGTACTTTAGGCAGCAGCGTAGTGTTATCTTTTTTTTCGGAAGACACTGGCTTTATCAAGATGCACTGAACAAGAATTTGAAAATGGCGCGGTACATGCACTATAGAGCGCACAGTTCAGCTGGGGAGACGAGAAATGGAAGCCAGCGAACTTGATACGCAGATTTTTCGGCGAATTTCTAATCAAACGATCCACCTGAAATCCAGCATGGAAAAGCGGCTTCAGTAGTCGATTCCAAGTGGATCAAGGATGGATCCTCGACTATAGTTTTTTACCCATAAACGCACGTAGCTCAACAGTTCAAAAAATTGAAATCGGTATGAAATTTGCTTATATAGGACAGGATCATTAAAACCAAGATCCATTTCGCCTAGCCTAACATGTCATGCATTGTTCTCGATCAAACACCTTTGATCTTGTCACATAAACCTTGAGATTTACTATTTCATAGAATTCAGCAGTTACTGATAAGTCTATGCAGCAATAAAGCGCGGAAACTCCGACTAACAGTAAGTATCGTCTAGCCGTATTTTACCCTCGATACGTCCACGTCCACTTTTTTGTTCGACTAATGAGGAAGGGGAATGGGGATGTAAACAAAGGCTATTCAGGGTGGGCCTGTAGACAGCTTATCAAATGCCAGCAACCGACCACCCAAGGCGACCGAGAGTATCCAAATTAGAAGTCGGGTAAGCTTGTTAAAAGGCGCTGACAAGAAAACTAGTACACGAAATGTGTTTCAGAATTCAGCTTGGTATCAAATGATATAGTAGCTTCAACTCACAGAACAAAATTCATTGATCTCGGAAACCATTACATGAGAAGAAATTTCTCCAGGCAGAGTATTCCGGGGGACTTCTCTCTAATACCGTCTTACCTCGTTTGTAACCCCGGGGGTTATAAAATTTCGATCGACCTCTGGGAGGGGCATATATTCGAGGGGGAATATTTTCGAGGGGGATACAAAAACTCGATGTCCTTTGGGCCGCGGAAAATCAAAAAATGATCACAAAAGTCAGAATTTTGTCAGATATTTGATAAAATTGATCACTGATCATCGATAAATCAGTGATCAGATACATAAAATACTATTTTTGACCATCCTAGTGTATAAGTATAGGCCAGCCCTGTCTCGAATATAGCCCCCGAGGGTTATTTTCGAGGGGGGATATAAAAGTTCAATCGGCCTCTAGGAGGGGGTTATATTCGAGGGGGATATTTTCGAGGTAAGACTGTATATGAGAAAATCAAAGCAGGGAAACGATTGATCAGATCGATCATGTTCGATCATGCTCAAATCAATGTGCACTTGTTGCAAGCGTCACTTCTCTGCCGACTTCTGTCAGTGATGGCCATAAGACGAACGAGAATTTGAAATGACGCGGGGCTAGTATCAAAGAACGACGTAGATTGTAGTGCAGCAGATTTAGCAAGAAGCAAAAGAAGATGTCGAAAGTGGGTTTTTGCAGATTTTATCTCCCGCTAATGGACAAGCTGTAGACGAAGGCTTCACCGCGGGACCAGCATGGAAAAGCGGTTACAGTAACCTTAGTTTAAGTGTATCCATGGCGTCACTCCGACTAAAGTTTGCAGCCTGTTGAATCCTACTTTTTCTGACTCCGATTGACTTTCAGACGCGGATTCCTGATGTGTCTTCAGGAAGAAAGTGTGAGTAACGTTAGATTTGGTTGCTATATGGGATTTGTATTGGAGGCATTCAAGGCATTTTCAAAACATTCAAGTTCTAACCCAATGATGCGTAACGAAGTAACCCTGAACGAGACCTGAAACTTCGGGATGACGAACACATGATCATCTAGGGCCTTCTTGAGTTCCTGCGACTTTGTTTGTCTCTGGTCCTATTGGCCGGCTTCCGTGCCTAGTTCTCCTTTTTCTTCTTGACGATATTTGATCATCTTCTTTGGGCCTGGTTTTCTCCGCGTTTCGTGCTCGTCAGCCCTTTGTATATAAGGCGGGCACCTTCTGTAATTTTGCTCAGTCGTGTTTCTTCCTCTTGGTCATAAAAGGCGGAAGGCGGTCGCAACGCATAAAGCCGATATGGAATCGGTTAGGAGAATGGCCACGACTCGAACCAGCGAGCTTTCGCTCAAGAGGTCTTCGAGTTACCCAAGCAGAAAAAATTTGTGCATTATTGACAAGCAGGTAAGTGATTTTGCATGAAAATTAAAAACAGACAGTGGTAAACCCCATGATAGAAGGTAGAACATCAGGGTGCTCACCGACGCTCTATCTCCTAACATAGGTGTGTTTGTCTGCTTGGAAGCGGAGAAACCCTCGCTTTGTCGGATACATCGTCTTTAAACCGGTGCACAGTAATGTATAAAATTGAGGATTTACACACATCTTCTGTGTTGGCTTTACTGGAAGGTCCTTTTGATACGTGCCAACACGAACGGGAAATTTCGATCACAGAAAATTGACTATCTGTTCGTCACACAACTATTAAAAGGCTCAAATCAGTCATGCGCTCTTGTGATCTGATTTTTACACGCTCTGTGAGCTGCACTGCTCTGTCGACTTCCATCACTGATTGGGATAACAGTCGCTGCCGTCATAACTCGGATCGAAACAACACGAAATGACCGTAGAATCCAAAACAGGTTGCTTGAGTGTGACTATTCATCCAGCGGGCTCGACTCGACTCGCGAACATGACCGTTTTCCTCACCTGCTTGACGAGTTGCACGCGTATAGACCGCACCATCGTCAGCGTAACCACTGGGCAAGCAGGTAACGAGATAAGGTACGAACACATGCCCGCGAATGTCATCCAGCCGGAAACTGGGTGAACAATTTGAGTAAAAACGATTATCATAACCGGAGATTGAAAAATTAACGGTAGAAATGCCACAACACATATATATATCGCAACATTTCGCGGTCGCTCTGCAACTGCGTCCTTTGACTGTTCGTCAACGATTGTTTTTGATAAGTTTTCAAGAAAAAATACATTTTGAAGTTGAAATACAACATGATGGTGATGTTAGAAAACATAACCGTGAAGCTCGTTGCAAGGATGACCAGAAACGTATTCATCGAGAGCTGTACGCTGCAGATTCCGCCCGTTGCTCTTCCTAAAGTCTTGGCAAATAGATGCGGGACTGCTTGTAGTAAGACGGACACCAGCACGTTGCATGTGCACATCAAGAAGATATTTCGCTTCTTGTAAATACTAACATACCGATGACTTTTCATTACCGATACAAATCGATTGCAAGCTAACATAAGTTCGGATCCGATGGAGCCAGCAGCGCAGAAAATGTCAAGGAATGCTGTGGCGACGCAAAAGGTCGAATTGGGTGCCATCGTGAGGATGGCGATCGGCTGCATCATAGCCAAGCTGATGCAGAACAGCAAATCGTATATCGCTCGGTTGAGTATAAAGACGATAAAATCCCTTCGACGAAGTTCCTTATTGGACAGGATCACAGTGATAAGCGCCCCAAGCAATCAGCCCACAAACAACCACGATGATGCAGCTGAGCGCTATGGCCAAGTCAGGACCAACGTGAGCCATGGCAGTCTAACGATAAGTACTTGCGCATTGAAAGCGTGTCGAACTTGTGTGTCACTTTCTTCGATAGAGAATCTGCCTGCAATGTACGTTGTACACGTAGCTAACAAGGTCGTTTCCAGTGGAAAATCTCATCTTTTCGTTCAGTGAGAAATGGGTCCTCATTAGTCTAGCCCTCTGACGTTGTGTCTTTTCATTTAGGAAACAGGATTCTATCCTCACGTGGACATATCAGTGACTTCATCAATCAGAATGCCATTGGCAGTCGTCGCACATCAGATGGATTAGACCATGCGTCATTTTCATTTCGAACGAGCAGTATGTTATGTCCGTGTGCTCTGACATTTTTTTCGAATGTGAATTATCCGCCTTTCGCTGATGAGTTAATGTTGGAGCAATTTCCTTCTTTTCAGGAATATTAACAACGTGATTCCTGGTCAGGTATTCCGGTGCATTCTTTTGCCCGACACAATGACGGGTACTTCTGTTTGAAAGGGTTACGAATAGATATCAACACTATTGCATCATCCCATACAGAATACTTTCTTATTACAGAGTCTACATTTTACTGATCCTTTCAAGCAGAAGTAAGCAGCATTGTGTCGGGGCAAATGATTGCATTACGAATTCTGAGCAAGAATCACGTTGTTGATATTCCTGAAATTCCCAAGCTGAGGTCTTTTTCGTTTCCACTCACTAACTTCATTGTTACAAATAATGGATTCTACGGCTGTCAGCATTGCCCACTCCTCTGCTTCCATCCTATCGTTCAGCTTACGCATTCAAATATTGACCTAGTCGCTATCAGTGAGGCTAGAGGCTCGAGAGATACAGACCCAAATGAGTCTATACTAGACCAAGTCGAGTCGCCTACGTTTCTCCTGAGTCTAAAGGAGGGTGAGTGTGCGCACTACGAGCTGTGTGTCGTTTGCAATTGCAATGCAATGCAATGATGTGTGTCAAAGCATTGCAAAGGTTAAGGTCGACTATACCTGATATCGGGTTCCAAATTGCATCCTTCGAAATTGATCAAATGATCCGATCGACGGACTGATGGACTGGTGGACGCAAAGCCGGATCGTTCATTTTGTATAATCTGATGTGATTAGCCTCTTGGACAAAAAAATCATTGCTTACAGGTAAGTTGAAGTAAGCTGTCACTGAATCTATCAAGAGGGCCCAAGTTTAACCAAAAATTGTTAGCCGTGTTTGAATTGCACGTTGCAACTGTGTTTTGGATTGAAAGCTTCACCCTTTCACTTCCAGATGTGTTGCATATAATGAATCCATGCTTCCTACTTACCATTATAGTTTCTCATATGAGCTATAATCATTCCGTGAAGCACACATTTTTACATACGAGAGAACTTTGACAACTCATCGAATGTACCTGTGCACCCTCCTTCCGAATACCATACGCAGTAGCTCTGCAAAGTATGACATTGCTCTTTGCATTGCAGAGCGGGAGAAGATCGCCTCGAGAAGAATGGACGTGGCCATGAAGCTGTGCAAGGCTGCATTGTCAGGGACAGGAGATCGATCCAACGATCTATCACCGGGAATCAGGTGTAAGGTCAAATCCGGACCGAGGTTCATTCAAATCCACACCTGACGACGAATACCTTGGTGAGCTTCTACTGGATGCTACTCAAGTGATCAAGGTACTTGGACTTCATGCAAATGCATTTGGCTGGTGCAAAATCAAGTGGAATAATGCCGCCGTAAGCCAGTTTTTGATTTTACTGCTGCCGTTGCTGATTTGTCATCCTAATATTTGTGTTTGTATATTTGGGATCACCATTTTGGGACTTCCTTGTGACCAACGTTCCACTTAGGCACTGACGTCGGAAGGAAAGATGTTTTCCTCAAAGAAGTCACCAGGGTCAAGCTTCTGTCTACTTCGCCTCTATCTTATCATCAGAGTTAAACTATTGCCGGAAGAGCATTCTGGAAAGCAGTTACAGTGCTCAATATCCGCCGCGCCAGATTCAGGGCGGCCTATCGAAGACCGGAAAGATCACATGCTGCCAATCGATTACTCGATTTTACCCATCAATAAACACCAATCTCCGTAATATGCGTGCTCTGCCCGTAAATCTTCGCAAATGAACATACATATCGACATCTTCCCACGAGGGCATCATCATCACTACTGCGAAACGCCCTAACATTGCAATGTAATTTGTTACATAATATCGATCACTTTCAATCCTCACACCAGCCTTTCGCGACCATCAAGAATTCAAGGCAACGGAACCTTGACCATATCGGTCATCGTTGGCTTCGGGGCTGGAGTGGTAACGATGACCATCGGCTTCTCGCAATGTATTTGTTTCATGTGATGACGACGAGTCATGCACAAACGACGAAGGAAGACGAGGACGAGCATTGAGGTCAAGACGATCAAGAGCAGTCCGACCAGAACAGTCATCCAATAGGCCAACGGAGTCGTCTTGTGTTGTTCCACATTGATGGTGAATACGTGCGAAACTTCAACCGGGCCCATGTTGTCTGGATCGGGGTCCATCGGGGATTCCAAATCGGGGTCTACCAGGGCCGAATCGATATCGGGAACCATCATGGAACCGACCGGGACGAGGTCGATTTCCGAGAGCCCTTGGTTCTCGGGATCAGTCGGTATCATATCCAGTGGGCTCATGTCCACAGGCCACATATCCACTGGGGTCATCATATCCATCGGAGACATGTTCACTGGGACCATGTCAAGTGGGGCCATATCTGGGAGGGGAGGCGGTACTGGCCCAATGGGTCCTCCACCTACTGCAGCCGCATCGCCTTCGAAGTCCAAGAAGGGCTCCAGAGCGGCCAAATCGATTCGGCGGCTATTGACGAAATCCCATTGGATCATAGCCTCAGAACTAGGATCGTAGATTGCGCAGATTTGGATCTTCAAGAGGCTTCCGCGTTGGATGCCGGTGATGTTGACCTCGCGGGTGGGATCCTAAAAGACTACATTAATCAATCGATACCTCAGACCAATCAAGTTCAAATTTGGCGCCCTTACCGGCAAGAACGGCATCTCGCTCAGGGTCTGTCCAGTTCGCACGATCGTCTCGTACCCGGCGATGATCTCGTTGGGTTGTCGCTGATCGTCGACCAATCGTCGAATGATCGGACCGTATCGTATGACGAAATAGGACGCTGGGGGTGGTGGTGGCAATGGTTGGCGTTCGAGCCACATCACTTTCATATCGATCAAGGAACTGGCCAATTCGCTGAGACCCGGCTGCGCGTCGATCATTTCCAATTCGCACATCGGTGGCAAGACGGCTTCGGCTGGAAAATCGAGCGCGAAATTCAAAAATATGCTGATGCTTATACAGATAATCGATGGATAACTTACGTATGATAGCCATCGTTTGTCCGTCCGTTCCATTGGGAGCAACATCGACTATACTGACGCGTCCTCCGGGTGGCATCGGTTGCTGTTGCGGTTGAACGTTCGGATCGACTTGTTGACCGACGAGCAACGCCCACGGGTTGGGCGTATTCATCTGGCCGACCATCTCCTCAGCGGTACTGTTCGTGATCTCCTCCGGCTTATCGATACCAGGCGGCATTTGACCGGGCGGGTTCAACGGTGGAACCACGACTTCGGGATCCACGGCGATGCTGGCTGGTGGGATGGGGATAGGTGCCAGCGCGGTCGGTGGGTCGTCGATGATCGTTTCGTTGTCGGTGTCAGCGATGCAAGCGCCAGGGATGGTGTCGCAGTCTGAAAATTGGATTTGAGTATAGATGTGTCCAGAAGACGCAGCACCCGGGGAACTTACTAATGCGGAAATCGACACCAGGTGCGTTCAGCAGATCTTCTTCGTAGTTCACCGTCGTATTGCATCTCGTGGCGACTGACGCAATCTAAAAGTGGAATCGCCATAAGCTTGACATAAACAATCCATCTCGAACGCGCTTACCCTCATTTGGACGAAACAATTCGACATCAGCATATCGTCGAAGAACGACAATTGGATGGCGGTCGTTGGTGTCTTCCCGATGATTCCGGTATAGGACGGATTCGAACTGCCGCCTTCGGGCGCGGCCAAATTGCCAAAGCTACGATCGCCCAGCGGGCCGAGACAATCCAAGCTGGACACGCGCAGTGACGAGATATCGATATCGTCCAAAGGCCAAGCGTTGGGGAGGACGTAATCGATGGTCACAGTGATCATGTCGGCGTTGAACGGATCGCGTTGCATATTGCGCACGATGAAATGAGTATTGGCTGCGGTGAGGGCCGGTGTGGGCGCTGTAAAGCAGTCGGAAGGTAGCACTCGAGTGTGAGTGGGAGTGTATCGAACTCTATTGTACCCTAGTGTCATACTGTAGTCATTTACACACTCCCTCGGAGTCCATTTTCGAACAAATCATAAACATCTTCACCAGTTTCAAAAACGTCCTCAAAAACCGGTATTGCTAAGCTGTATTCTCTTTGCAAACGGAACTCGACGCAAGACTCTCTGCTGCACTCTCGCTGATACCTCCTCACCTCCGATGAAGGCATAGGTCGGTTGACTGATGCCGTACGAGCTGACAGCAATAACTCGTCCGCTGTATTCTACGCATTCGTCGTCTTTGCGAACTTTGTACGTCAAGGACGTCGTCATCTGGAAAAACACCACTCAGTTTTTGCGAGGAATAAATCGACATACATAGATTTACAAAATGGCGAGGCCTAAGAACACCCTGGAATGCGGTACTCTTTTCAATGGACAAGACACGCGTGTGGGTTTCTTGGAGTTGCCGAGATTTTCCACTCGGAATCTTCCTTGTACATAGTTGTTTTTTTCACGAAATTCTTCACTTGAACAGAGTTCTACGCCGTTTATGAAAGATGCACCATTTTGTGGACCCTTTCACACTATTTCTAGGTCAATGACGAAGAAAAAAAAAGCTTCTGTCCAGACTTACCACTTGGAAGAAATTGCTCTCGCCCGGTTTTGGCGTACGATTTTGCGGGAAGAATTCGACAATGTACAAAGAAGCGTTTGGCACAGCGGACCAGGTCAGCTCGATCACGAACGGATCTTGTTCTCGATCGTTGCCCAGAATCACCGGAGTCAGATCCGGAGAGTCGGGAGCAGCTGCAAATACGATTGTCAGCTATAGAATGTGTTACTGGACAAGAGTCAAAAGTGCCACTTACGCGGATCGTTGGCCAAAACGGGCACACCGCACGTTTGCCAGCATTGGGCGTTTTCTGGCGGCTGAAAGAAAGCGCTGGATCAGTATAGCACGATCGCAAAACCTGACGAGAAAGCCAAAACACTTACGCAAGGCATGTTATCTTCGAACGGCGGGCAGAACTTCTGACAATCTTCCAAACTGGGGGCCAGGAAGGTCTCCAAACACGAGGCTAAACATCTCGCTTGACAATAATAGGCGCCGAACGGCTTTTCGGGCGGTGGTTCGGGCGAGAAACCGGGCGGTCCACCGATGTCATCTTCGCCATGGACCAAACCCGCGAGAACCAACGCAACGACGTAGATCGCTAGCATTCTTTCGTTTTCTTCCGGATTTCGTTTATAGAAATCTCGCGAGATGCTCAAGGAATGATCTCAAAATTTTGTGTGCCTCGATTTCAGGGACGCGGCGAGTGGGAGTTGGGAGACGTTGGACTCGCAAGGACGACCGACCGAACGACTCAACTCCGACGATCCCAGCCCAACAACTGAACTGTCTGATCCCAGGCTCGAAGAGGTGTATATGCGCTCGTTCCTAAGGTCCGCTGCCTCGGCGAGGCGTTTTCCTTCGTGGCTCCAAAACCAGTTTCTAGATCAGTCTTCTTTCTCCATAATACAAGTTCTTTACTTCGTTTTGGGAAAATTTTTGTATGAAAAGAGGCGATTAGAAAACGCCCAGGGCGAGGTATGATTATTGTTTTGAACGAACGAAACGGAAAAATGATGATCGAACCTTTGCTTTTGTGAGTTATTCTAAAGGGGGGGGGGTGAAGGAGAACTCTGGCAAGAAGACGACGCAATGCGGACCTTTTACGTAATTGTGAAATGGAAAATTGAGTCGGAAGATAGAAACCTATGAAGTGTTTAAAAATTGGATGGAAATCCCGCCCAAGAGTTCGCAGTCTTGGGTTACTTTTAACAAAGCGCGTGACACAATATAACCGATTCGCCTTGAGCGGGGGGGGGGGAGGGAGCTAGTCGAACTTCTCGTCGCCATATCCGGTTTTGATTTGAATAGATAAAAATTCATGACCGGTAATGTCCTCTATTCATCCTCCGCCGAGATAGAACTTGCAGATAGACGACGTTGGGAGGATCGAAAGAAGAAAAGGAGAAGAGACAGAGTTTGAAATATACGAAAAGTGTTCCATGGAGATAAAAATCTGAATTCGTCTCTAGTGGGAGTTTTCCTAATGATGAAAGGAACTGACGTTAGATTTAGATTTAGATTTGGGGCATGATATTGACCATGCTGATCAATTTGACATGCACGAAGGAACAAGGAACTTCCCGTCGAAGATGTCGCGTGAAAAAATATTCGGGCAACATGTGGAACGGGTTGTTTTCACTCATATATGGAGAGAACGCAAGAAAATACGATCGGGCCTAATTTGGAGAAAACCGTATACCACTGTTTCCTAATTGTTTGTGATGGGTCTGACGTTTAGGCCAGCCGCTAAATTTTTTAAAGATATCCGCAGACTCTGATTACAACGAGTCAGGATTAGAGTGCTCCCGCTTTGCTTCCAGCATCGTACATGCTTACCCTATGTATCAGACTCCCATCAACTGGCATTTATCCCGAGAAGGTGTCCAGCTGCGATTTCGAAAACGTAGTTACATTCGAGTACAATCTACTCTGTATGGAGGCATCGTAACTCTGGCTCAACAAACCTTTCCTTCCTAGACGTTGCTCTGTTATTAATGCCATGTTCAACTAACAAGGCGTTGTTCCTGATGAACGACATAAAAGATCTGCCTCGTTCCATGTATCACGTTGTAGGACACCGTGAGAACTGAAACGTATATTTTTACAATTTTCGATTGATAGATTGATTCCTGAGGCGACTTTAGACCTAAAAGGGGGCAGCAGCAAAATGTGCACTGTATCTGCACATCTCAGTTGCGCCAAGCCTCTAAAAAATTACCAGCACCATGCACTGCGGCACACGATCACCCTGGATGCATGAAAGCGCCTGTAAATCCAGCAATGGTGCAGTTATATTGCTAACGAACCACAAAAAAAAGTTAAGTGTCCGTGATGGAACAGATCTTGTACCGTGTTACCTCGTTTATAATCCCGGGGCTTATAAAATTTCGATCGACCTTTGGGAGGGGCTTATATTCGAGGGGGAGCTTTTATTATTTCAACTGCCTTTGGCCCATGGTGAATCCAAGAAAATTGGCCATGATAAGACGAATTTATCAGATATTTGATCAAAATGATCATTGATCATCGATATTATCGATCACGAATCACATTGATCGCCGATAAATCAGTGATCAGACAGCAAAAATATTAATTTTGGCCATCCTACAGTGTATAAGTATTGGCCAGCCCTCACTCGAATATACCCCCTGGGCTTATATTTGAGGGGGGCTTATTTTCGAAGGGGCTTAAAAACGAGGTAACACGGTACTTTGCTAAGCAGGCACTGTAAATCAACGAGATTGAGTGCTGTCTCACGTTAGCACCCCTTAGTGTTGCGAATTCAGAGCGTTTGAACAAGGAATCATGCTGGTCAAATTACGTCTGGACATGTGACTGTCTTGCTATTTGTCGCAGGCACCGTAAACAGCCTTGTGTGCATGGTGCCTCGTCGTGTTTCGATTGCGCTTTCTAGAACGTGGCATAACTTGAAAAATTTAGGTCCTTATCTTAGTGAGCTACTGTACATCCCATCCTTGAGAGCGTAGCAGGTCGAAAATACGGGGATAAGATGTACATCATAATGTCTGCTACACGCGCGAAATAGCGCAGTGGAAGCCGGTGACTATCGTAAAAGTAATTTGGTCCCCTATCAGCGCGTATTCTTCTTCTCGATCGAGGAATCAATTCCAGTCCAGTGAAACTGAAATTGATTACATTTGTAAGTCCCACTACATACAGTGCGTTATAATCTACCTAACTAATTTGATTTATGACTTTCAGCGAGTTTGTGTTAATTGTTTCTCCAAACGCGAGACGATTAGTTGTAAAAATTGGCAACATATTTTGAACTCTATTCGCCAATTTTCAGGTATCACGGCTAGCAGAGCCAAATTCTTGCGATTGATCCATCAGCCACATCCACAATCAGAATGGTATTCTGCAAGGATGCTGACAAATTTATCGCCAAATTTTACATGAAACATCGACAAATACTGGATTCCAACGGGCGATCAGAGCCATCGAACAAAACTAGCAATCGTCTGTACAAGATGCTCACTGATAAGATCAATCGCCTGGAACCCGACGATCCGAAATCGGTTCAACAGATCAAGGAGAAACTGGAATATCTCAAAGGTCGAATCAAACGGAAACACCTGAGGAGGAGGAAATCGAAAAGGAGAATTGACAGAGAAACGAATGGTACTCAGCGGAATTCGATGAATTCGACCAGCGATCGACGGTTTGGATCTTGTGAATCGGGATCGAGTGGAATAAACTGTAAGTCTGCTATTGGAGCAGAATCGGAGAGATCCGCGAGCGATACTGAATTCGAATTGAAACGGAGGATCAATGGAGTAAAGAAAAGCGTTCGTGGAAAATCTGGGAGCAACAGGTACTCTGCTCCTGGAAGACTTTGCTATCAGACTATTAATGTCGATGGCTTGTCAGCAGATTATGTGGGACCTTCAGTCAACATTACAGAGGTCGCAGGACCTTCTGCACCATTGGCTCAAGTGATCCTTGGAAGTGCTGACGTCCGGAGTCCCACACTGTCCGAGCAACATCCGGAAAAGGAACCCATGCGACATTTGACGGATCAAAGTCAAATGGAAAAGGAACTCTTACATGAGCAATTGAAAGCTGCCAGATTGCAGCAGAAAGCGGCTGAATCGACGATTGACACTAATGCTCGCATGGGCTTATTTCTGGAGCGCGCTAGTAAGTTTCTGGATGTCATGAAATCGTATTTTGATCGCGAGGGGCATGCGAGGTCCGAAAGGTCAGATCGCAGATGAATCAGGGAAGACGGTAAGGCTGTGAACACTCGATATTGATAATTTTTGTAAATATGGTTTATCATTGTCCGTTGCTTTCTTTCCGGAGGAATTCAATGTACAGTGATTTGATGTTTCAACGTTCTAGCACTCGCATGAGAATGACACAAGACCATGACGTCTCAAGACACCAGTTTCAAATTTCGTGATGATTTTGTTTTGCGCGGTGGCAGAACACAAATCGTTTATCCTTGTCTCAAAATCTTTGAGCAATTCGTTCATCACCATCATTCTACAACATATAAAGCCTGGCATTTCAATTCACGCGTTCGATTCGATTTGTACAATCTACGAAAAAATGGCGGGAATTCAAATACTTATATTCGCGGTATCTTCCTTCAAAAACTAATTTGACTTCCTCATTTTGTCTAGAGACCCTTTGAACCCAATCGAATATCAAACTGAACTGTAGGATACAACTCTTGTAACTCGAAGACGGTATAGTGTCGATTTCGCGCTTGATATTTGGTGTGCAGGTAGAGGACCAACAGTTAAGCGATCCATAGTATTTGCGCAATTTCGTTCATCCAGTCAAAAACGAAAGTGTTTCAAAGTTTGTGGATTGCATTCGATAAATGGTTCTTCGCCAAAGAAAGTATGCGCTACACTTTGCACGGGGAGGGAGACACTTTCTATAGCAGAGGACAATTCCCGCTATTTTTACCACAAAGCTGGCAACTCTGATCGAAAACTTTAAACGGAGAGTCACCGTAGATTTTTTGAATTTTTGGCTTACAATATCGAAATAAGCATTCACCTGAGTAGATCATCAGTAGTACCAATCGAAAGAGTTCATATGAGAGGACAGATCCCGATCAAGATATTTTCAATAGCTATTACACGCCCGATTTTACATGGCTTCAAAGTTTGTATTATACAGGCCTTATAATTGGCGCCACCTGGCGGATAAAATTTTCTTTCGTCGATAAAACTTGATCTAGAAAAGATACCTCGGTGGATCCACTTCAGGCTGCATCTTTATATGTCGCAGAATCAACTGACAGTCTTTCGGCCTTAAACATTCGGAAATTAGAAGAATCTGTTTTGCGCCAAAAAAAGTCGAAAACACTTCCGACTTTTACTGGATGACCAAGTGTGCTAATTTGTGGGGATCGCTTATCTGTTGGTACTCTGTCTACGCAATAAACCTCGAATTCGTCACTACTTCGCATGTCATGTTGGAGCGGTTATAACAAAGAACTGCAACCTTTAAATTTATGTGATTTTATAAGAAGCAGGAATGCTCACCGCTTATCGCGTAGGCTGGCATCTCGCTTTACGGGCCACCACGAAAAGTAAACCCATCGGATTGTGCGACTCGTGATGGGACTGGCCTGGTCGGGCGCGCGTCACTAATAGAAGTTTTAGGCAAGGTCTATTTACTATCCCGCGAAATGGCCAGTACGTCATTGTACCACGACCAGACACCAGTCGGATCCAGGTCGGCCACTCCCTTTGCGTTTATTATTCGCGGCTCTAATTGAAAGTGGAATGTGTAGTGTACTCCTGATCAGACTTTTTATGTTTTATTTAACTCTTTTAGCATTTGTGTAGGCAAACCATTTCCGTTACTTCTGGTCCGCACGTCACCTTGACACCTCCATCTTCACCATGTGACATAATCTAGCATCTCCAGAATGCTGTTCTAGACATGATATTTTCCGCCAGTAAACTGGTCATCCACCCTCGAAAATGTCTCGCGTGACCTTCCATCATTAGTCCGTCGAATCCATTTTTAATTTTTTCTGACTTGTTTTTGTGAATTCTCAAATTCTCTCGTATCATGCGTCCATCGAGTATGATAGCCTCGGGCATTCTCATGACTTTCGGGGGTCTCGATTCTGCCTCTCTCTGTCTATGTCTCTCCCCTCAGCCAGGTCGATGCAACTCGCTGTCTTCCGATCTTTGTGAATGCTGACACAAACGCGCATCCGGTTTCAACCGGTGGCTGGGGTAAAAAGACTCGTCCCTCCGTCTCTCCAACAAGGCGACCATAGAAAATTATAAAACGACGACGAGTTTCGGAAAAATACGAATGCGGATGCGCGTATGTGTATATGCCTCGAAAATTTGTGTGTGTTGAAGTGTTGAAGAGTTCGACTACAGTCGGTCGATACTCTCGACAAAACTAGTATCGGGACCGATTCACTGTGTCCTATTCGAATGTGACGTCGTCGCTCGCACGAACATACAGAATGAACGAAAACGATTTTCCATCGTCGCAGTTCTTGGTCGTGCGCACCCTCTTGCTCTCTCGGTTTTTAGAAAACGCGCCTACGCGTTTCAGGAAAAAAAGTCAACGTAGTGATTCTTCGAGTTTATACG
>JAQGCW010000011.1:0-25603 GCA_034700065.1 Mesodorylaimus bastiani | reverse complement strand
GCACGAAACGAGGAGAAAACCAGCCCCAAAGAAGATGATCACATATCGTCAAGGAGAAAAGGAGAACTGGCATGAAACCTAGTCAAAAACGACCAGGAACAAACAAAGTCGCGGGAGTCAAAAAGGGCCTTGATGATCACGTGTTCTTCATCCAGGAAGTTTCAGGTCACGTCCGGGGAACTACGTTACACAGTTATCGAATCTTTGTAACGCCAAACTAAGCTAAGTTTATTTCGACTTCCAGATCAACGGAGAATTGGTTGCTCAATCGACGCCCGAAGAAGTGGTGGAAAAGTTGAAAGCTGCTCAAGGATACGTTCACTTGGTAATCAGGCGAGAAGTCGGCGGTCAATGAGGCGAATCGATCGATCAAAACACCCAATGGGAACCTTATTCTTCTTCATCGATGCATTGTCAAGAAATCGGAAGGAATCCAAACGTCTCTTATTGTAAATATAACAAGTACATATTCAATTCTTCGGGATTATTGGTTATTATACATATTATATTTTAAATACGATCTGTGCAATTTGACATATACATGAATTTTTAGGATTTATGAAAAGGTTCTGAACTTTTTTTTGTATACGCGTATTTTTTTCTATGCCATGGAAAGAAGTTATCCGGATATTTTTCGTTGACAAGACTCTGAATCGATTATGATTATTTTCATTAGATGCACGAAATAGAACAAAAAGAAACAAATAGGCACACACCGGCCAAGATACAAAAGATATTTTTTACATGAAATTCTCCTAAACTGCAAGATGTTTTATAAAAAGCCTGTTTCATCGAATTTAATTTTAAAATTTGCAGAAAAAGCTCAATGCCCTAAAAAAGCTCAAACAAGCTCCGACATAGAAATAACATAAATTTAGAAGAAAAAAAAACATAAGTAGTGTATAAAGCACACGAAAGAAACGAATACCATTACATTTTTAAAAAAAATTATGCAAATCACGCGATTCTAAGCTTGAAAATTTTGACAACGAATACAATAAATCAGATCAACGATTCCAACTTTACATTACGGGAGTGTAGTGTTATGCAAATTTTTCAATTAGGATTCGTGATGTAAGCTCAAAGGATAACTTATTTTTAAACAACAGACATAATAGGGCCCATGGGATTTCAATACTCGCGAGCTCCACGCCTTCGATCGCCGCTTCCACTGCTCCCGCTACGATTGCTCGATTGACTGCTGCTGCCGTCGTTGCTGATCGATGCGATGGATGAATTCCCGATCGTGCCGCCGCGAATAATCGACGATGGTGGCGGCCCGTAATTCGACAATTGACCTCCGGGACTGTTCGAATTCATCGGCGTCGTTGACCACGATCGAAGCCGCGCGTGCAACTCGGCGAATCGTGGTCGTCTCGTCGGAATCTCGTGCCAACATTCGGACATCAGCGCGTAGATCGCCGGCGGGCAATTCTCCGGACATTGCAACGCGCACCGTCCTCCTCGACGAATCACTTCGATCACTTCGGCGATGTCGAGTTCGTCGTACGGACGTTGAGCGTAGGAATAGATCTCCCATATAGTGACGCCGAACGACCAGACATCGGACGATTCCGAATATCGACCGTAGATCAACGCTTCCGGCGACATCCATGGAATTGGCGATTTGGAGGCTGGTTGTTGCGGGTGACGACAATAAGACGACGCGTACTTCTCGCGATACGAACCCAAATCCGAGATCTTGATGGTCAAACGATCGGCCACTAAACAATTACGCGTCGCTAAATCCATATGAACATAATGCTGCGATGATAAATAGTCCATGCCCGAGGCAATCTGAAAAGAGAAAGCTTCGGTTAGACTTCCTTCACCAGTCGAGTTTCGAAGACGTCAACTTCACATATGTAAGTACAAAGTCAATGAAATGTTCACAAAAGTAAAGTAAATGACTCACCTGAGTGGCGATATGCAAGAAATCCGTGTGATCCAATAGAATACGTTGACTATCGACGAGTTCCGCTTGGGTACATGGCGATCGCAGGAGGAGCAATTCGTTCAAATCTCCATGCATCCTGCAAAGAAACGAAAGGTTAAAAAATCAAACAAAAAGTTCAAGGGTCAGGTGCTCAGTGGGTAAAATGTGCTTTGACGGTGGTAAAATATGAATTTGACAAAGGGTGAGAAGGGCTTGAAAAGAATAACCATAGGGTGCTCTTTCAGTGACAAGAGAAACAAAGTGACCAGATCCTGACTGAATCAACCCACTGTCAACACAAACCTAAACAAAAAACCAAAATACAAAAAATAAAAATGAACCAAAAAACCACATACATATATTCGAAAACCATGCAGGGTGCCGTGGGATGCACGGTGTTGGTGTTGAACGACGAGGTGGCGGACGGTGAATACGACGACGACGACATGCACGAGACGCCCAACAATTCTACCACATTCGGGTGCTTAAATTTGTACTTGACGTTCACCTCGTGCTCGAATTCTTGACGTTGACGACTCGACGCGTCCTCGCGCAACGTTTTGATCGCCACTTGCGCCGGCTCCTGTTGACCATCGTCGCTGCTCGACGTCGTGCCCGTCGTCGTGTAGCCGACCAATTCGCCGCGCCACACTTGACCGAACTGACCGTCGCCCATCACCTCCATGTAGCGTAGATTGCCCGATGCGATATCGGCCGGACCACCGTCCATGTGCGCCGACGAGGAAGATTGTGCCGGTGCTGGCGACATTCCCGGGACGGTTGACGGCGAGAGCAACGAGTAGAGTTCCATCTGCAAAGAAAGAATTACCATAAAAAATGTTTTCAACCGAGAGAACCGAGAAACCAAAAGAAAAGAATGACTGACTCACCTGTTGCCCATTCCCGATCGGTTTTCGTATTCCGATTCCATTTCCGACCATTCCTCCACCACCACCACCACTGCCGCCGCCCGAATACGGATGATGATGTCGATTATGATTATGCTGCGGTTGATAATGCTGATACTGATGATGGCCGTTCATCAAGGCTTGCGTAGCGCCCGAAGGTGCACCCGTAAATGTCGATTGTAGTCCCACACCGCCGGCGCCAACACCGCCGTTGTTGTGTCCGTTCATCGTCGGCTTCTTGCCATTGTTCGATTTCGGTCCTCGCTTTCGTCGTCTCGATCGAACGCAATAACAAATCACACCGATCAATAGCGCCAATAATAATACGCCGAGGACACCGGCGGCCAGCAGAACGTATTGCATGTATTCGGACGGGATGGTGACGATGCCCGCGTTGATGCCACCGCCGCCGCTCGATCGATTTCCGCCGCCATTGGCACCGCCGACGCATTTCGGAACATCGCAATATTCCTCGACTCCGTCCGTTGTGAAGCACCAGGGTTGCGGTTTCTTGCTGCCGGGATTGCGACAGAAGTTGTTGTCTAAAAATTCAAAGACATTCATATTTTGCTCACATGAAGTAAAACTGCACAATTTCAAAGCGAACTTACTTTTCAATTCGGGATACTTCGCGGGAGTGTACAACGGATGTTTCTTGCTGGCGTCCGACCACGATTGACATCGGTGTCCGTTGATCGTCGTGGAAGCCGTTCCTCGATACGTCTTCCCATTTCCCGCGTAACAATTCGTGGTCTCCGACGGATTGGCCGACGACGATGAAGAACCAGACGCACCGCCGCCGTCGACATTCAAAATTCGAAGGCATTTCTCCGAATCGTTCGGCAAGTCGTGGCAATTTGGCAAAATTTGATCCTTCTCGCTTCCGATCAGATTCTGCGAACGAGCCGTCTCGTATTCTTGCGGGCAAATCTCTTCTTCCAATCGTTTGCAATCGTCTCTGAAAGTAAAAACATTCGAATAATAACATATCAGTCGCAAAAGCAGAAATCGATATCGCTTACTTGCAGATACGTTTAATCGATAATTCCATATTTCCACCTCCTCCATTTCGATAGAAACCGTTCGAGCTCGACGAAGATTGATCGCAAATTTGATAACTGTGAAAACAGGCGGCACGTGCCGCGTATTCCTTGCATTCGTCCGAGACTTGACTCGAATTACTGATCACGATGAACGCCGCGCGGAGACGTCGATCTGAAAATAGTTCATCGATCAGTGAACTCGATCGGAAACCAAATATAAGCAAGATTTCTCAAACTTACCGACATCTCGAATGTCCTCGGCGTTCTTGGAATGGATATAGATCTTTTGACCGGTCAAATAATCTCGACACGCTTCGAACGTGTATTCCTGACACGTGAACGGTTTGAAGAAGGTCGCCTCGTCGTCCATATCCGCGCTTTGATCGTCCACGTGTTGCTGTTGTTGTTGATGTTGTTGGTGTTGGCGTCCACTGTCGGCGATCGCTCCACCAGCGCCGCCCTGATTCGATCGATAGCGTCCGGCTGAAATCGAAATGTTTCGGGTTTGAACAAAAATACCCTGAGAAACACAAAAAACGATCAAAGAAACGTGAAGCCCTTGAGTACTCACCTTTCACTTGAACCAACGACGTAGTATTGACCGTTCCGGCCTTGTTCGTCGCTTCGCATCGATAAAACGCTCGATCCAACGGTTCCAATCGATTGATTCTCAACCGCGACCAATAATCACGATTCTTCACCACCACACGATTTTTCTCTTTCAACAATGGAGCGTCGTTTTTGTACCATCTGAAAAAAAGTGATTTAAAAAAATCTCCTTGCTTACAAACCAAAAAGCACTGATCGACAATAAACTTACTTGAATTCGATCGGTAAAACTCCGGCGGCATTGCATTTCAATCGAAGGAATTCGCCGACGTTTTTCGTCAAATTTGGAAGAAGTCCATTCAGATGAATGTAAGGTCCTGAAAAACAGAAGTCTTTCTTTAAAAAACAGTTCTCAAAAGATCAAAGTCATAAACTTACCACCAACAGGGTCGCCTCCAGCCACTTGATCTGTCGTGGATTGATTCCTGAAAAATATGCGAACATGATCAAATTGTACAGCCAAAAGAAGGCAAAAATTGCAACTCTCGTGTTCTCACATTTCTGTTTCCAAAGGTACTGTTTTCAGAAATTGCCCTCAATTGCTCTGATGTGATATATCATCAATTCGAAGGGAACAAAAATGTAACCGCACGTATCCGAGTCCAATGGCCAAAACCTTGTAAACTTTCCCTCGCTCAAGGTCGCTGTTGTCACTCACTGTCGAGGAAAACCGGATTCTCTCGAATTTCGAACCCCTACGTAGGTCTCCTCAACGATTTTTCGTACACCAGACCAGGACGAACCGAGAGGAAAACGAGGAAACGTACAAAGAGGACCACAAACCCGACGAGGCTACCGTCCTGCGCCTTTCTATTTGATCAAGCGGAGTCTCGTCTTCGCCTTCTCGATGCTCCACGACCAGGGGTCAAGCCACCCGCGTCCAGGCGAATGGACAGTCAGCACCGAAGAGGACAATTTGCTCTCAATACATCTGTTCTGGAGGAACGAATGCTGATGGATTCCAACTAAGGGTCAATGGTCAGTGGATTTTGGTGCGAAATTTGAATTTGGCGCCTGAAATTTGATCACAATCGATAAGTCTGATTTCACCTCTAGCCTCGCTCAAATCCCTCGATGAATCCTCTGTCTGACTAATCTTCGCTTTCTGCTGATTCGAAAACTCATTTTCTCTTTTCCTTCTCATTCGATTGGCCAAAGGGCGCGAATTCGATTAGAACCCTTTTTATTCCACTATTCCCTCCCCCGAATGACTTAACGAACGAATGAGACGAGCCTCGGTGGTGCAGACTACCACCACCGCCAATTCTATACATAGCCACCCACCGAATCTCCTATCCAATGAAGGATCTTACTTTTAATTCAACCTAACGTCCATCTGCTGCTCGATCAAGCCGCATATCCTATAATTACTAGGACACTCGCTCGCTCTTTGCAACCAACACGAACCCGACTATTGTTCCACGGGGGTCCCCGTTTTCTGTCCAGTCCGTCCATTGCGTCAAAACAAATGAGAATGCAGCGGAGGAAAGAGAGAGAGGAAAAATAGCATGCTCTTATCCAATATAACCAAGCCTGAGCTGGAGCGACATACAAAATTACGTGTGTGGATCTTTTTATGCAATAACATCTGCTGCTCTCATATGCGACAGATGTCACCGAGAAGAAAGCATAATTGTTGCTGCATCTATTTGTGGTCGAAATATTCAGACACCGAGCCTCGAAAATATAGCGTCGAAATTTCGAATTACCCACTTCCTCGTCCCAGGCTAAAATTTGAACCTCAAAATTCGCGTCCAGAATGACACTACCCTCTCCTCCTCGTCACAAATTTCGTGTATTACATGAGCGATGTTCGAAAAAGACACGACGACAAACCTACACTCAATCGTTCTTGTCCTCGGCTGGCCTGAACAAACCGCCTAAGCAACACCAACTGAATAAACATGTCATTGGTATAAATCATTTCCACGCGCGCCTTTCGTTCGCTCTTCGCTCAACGATCGTAACCGCGGTCATCAATTTAAAAATTTGCAACCCTCCTTCTCTTCTCTTAAAACCGATCCATCCTCCCCGGCTCAGCTGCGCGCTCCGCCCCGCCCCGAGCTTCGCGGATGGGGAAGAGGAGGAGGGGAATGAAGGACTATAGTCGATTACGAACGACGACACGAACGAGCTCGATCGTTCGTCTACGTCTAAACAATTGACAAAAACAAATGGCCCTACAAATCGATACGCAAAACGGGCGCAATGGATTCGAAAATGCGTCGAGATGAAGAATGCTAGTTTTCGACGCTGCTTGAAGACATTGAGAGCATTCAAAGGCCATGCAGTACTGCACTGCCTGCTACTAACTGCATTGCACTAACCTCTGCTGTATTAGTCACTGCAATTACGATATGTTCCTATGCGATTCCTCCTACCTGTCTTCCCAACAAACCCCAAACCCAAAAAAGCAAAACTCTTCCAACTTACGCCGTGTCACTTCCATTAATCGACGAGGAACCACCGACTTTCGCTCGTCCTTGATCCTTTCCATTCGAGGTTTGTTGCTGACGATGATGATTGCCGTTATTGTCGAACGCGGTCGACGATGGTTGCGCCGAATAATCCTCCTCATCGTAGTCCTCGTCGCCGCCCGCCGGTTCGATATACAAGTCGTCGCTCATGGTTGCTCAAATACTAATTCGAATCGGTTTCCTCGTCGTCGAAAAAAAGTAATCCGGTTTTCTTGAATTTCGATCGGAGAGAAACTGAAAAGGGAAAGAAAGAGAGAAATTAAGATGGATATTTGAATGATTTAGGCGGGAAAATTACAATTCAAATTCTAATCAAAGAGCTCAAGAAACTTTCACCTAACCCAGAAGGAAAGGACCCACAAAACTGAAACCTAAGCTACCTAACTAATTCAAGCACCAAACAAAGAAAACAGAAACAGAAAAACTTACCGACTGATCAACAAAATATCCACGACCAATATTAATAAAAAATCGGCCGTCCACACCGCGCCACCGAACGTCTCTCTCGGCTGACTCGACACTGGCCGATCCGTTTTGCCAAATGAAAATTAATATAAAAACCGTCCTCGTCTGTCGTCCGTCCGTGCAGCAGGTTTTTCTTTCAATAAAATTTTGATCGATACGATGCGCAGTCGAAAATCATCGATCCTCCTCCGACGACGAACGAGAATATAAAAACGTAATTCGTTTTCCCGCACGAGTTGCGAGATGAAATGAATGGGAGTCTGGCGGTGGTCGGTCGGAGAAGCACAGTCGCCGAAGAACTTTGCACGTCGATTATATTCCTCGTTAACCAATGAGCGAACAATTTCCTCCTCAAACGTTCGTCCTCCGGTTTTCCTTTTTCTTTTTCTCCACCAAAAGCCGAGAGAGAGAGAGAACGCGAAGCTGCCGTCCGTCCGTCCGTTCGTCCAAACTCCGGAATCGTGCGCGGAGGGAGTTGAGAGATGAGGCTAGAAAGAAAAATGAAAAACGAGTTATTATTGAGTAGTGTGCTTGCTGGTTTGCTTGCACGGAAAGAAAGATGCTCAGTGGCAACAATTTTGAACGAAGTAAAATGTTCTCCGAGTGAAAAATGAACTTTTCACTCAAAGCCTCGACGACGCTTGTCGCGTAAGAAGCCCTAAAGCTTATAGCTAACACTTCGGCCGGACGATGATGTGTGTTACCACTTCATTCCTCAACTCCAGACGAGAGAGAGAGAGACTAGCATGACCAATCCATTTCCCCGCCCCTCGCCAGCTCGACTACATACAACCTTTTAGCCCCCGCGGGCGATGAATCCTCATTGCTCCTGTGTCTCGTCTCTCTCTTCTTGAAACGCAAGCAGCTGCTGCCGAATCTCTTCTTCTCGACTTCCAAATGGCGTAATCGGAGCTGCCTCAGCTATAGCTAGCGACGAGGATCCCCCGAGGCAAAAACATTCCTTGGGCGTTCCTAGGTAGTCCAACACTCCCATTCCCGCCTCTTCTACTGCTCCTCCCCCAAATTTGTGAGCAGCTCGAGACATAAGCGATGGAGAGAAAGAGATAAAAGCTAAATAATACGAATTCCTAGACTCCCCGTTGCAATATTCTCGTTAAGCCAGTTGACGCGTTAGCTTTTGCTTATGGTTAGCCCCTATGGTTTGCCAAGGGAGCCTAACCGCCCGCTATATATCTCCCGCTGACTGACCACCAGCCGCTGCCCGCTCGCCCCGCAGTGTCCTTCGAACACCGACCCCCACCGACCCTCCAGTGTCTCTCTACCTTATGCTTTAAAAAAACATGCTATTTTACACATATATCTTTGAACGATTGGGTTCCTAGAGTAGGTACATAGGAGTTGAAAAACGACACGAGCAGCGATAAATGACACGAACGACAAAACGACGGACATGGAAAACGAACGGGGAGGAGGAGGTGATGCGCCATCAATCACCCGCATGAGGACCCGGGGCGGCCATGGAGGGACGACGGGAGACTGGACTGCCGGAACAGCAGCAAGCAGCCGTGGAAGATGGAGCCTACACTCGGTGCTTCTGCACGGTGGTCGTCGTTCGACGACGTTTAAGAATAATGATGACGCCTCGCCCCATCCACCAATTTCCGGAGAACCCCGTCCTCCCATCCCTGCCCCCTCATGAATCACTCGACCAATAACCCATCCAGTCCAATTAGACGCCACTATCGCTCGTTCCCACCACACCACTTCGCTCACATATTACACAGACATTTTGCGCGGCCATCTCCTCGTCCACTCCAATTAAAAGCCCGGACGGACGGACGAACGGGACCTCCTCTTCCTCCTTTCTTTTCTCTCTGACACGAAAACTGAAACAAGACCGAATTCGAGACAGCTCGAGAGATGTGGAACCGGAACCCCGAGATCTCCTACGAGCCAGCCAGCGTGCGAGGGAAAGAGACCCTGGCAGCCGTCAGAAAGCGCGCCAGGAACCGTCGGTCGAGGAGACTCTCGGAAAAGCCACGAGGCTCACAATAACAGTCGACCATCCTCGGGGAGGCTCGGCGACCGTCCGACCGAGGGACGGGAGGGGATAGAGGGCACTTATTTCCGCCGGACTCGTCCATTTATGTTTATGCCACGTTTTCACTCGAGCTGCTAACCGACTCGGATGGATGATCGATACTCCCGAAGAGAAGCTACAGCTATACCCGCGCCTAACCTGTCCCAACCATAGCCGCCCCAATCGCCCACCAACTACCCTCTGTTCTTATCTGTCGGCCAATTTCTTCTTCGATTTTCTTTCCAATCTCAAAGCATTCGATTTCCAAATCTGTTCGATTCCTTCCCACCCGCCCAGACATTCATTCTAATTTCCAAACGATGATCAACAGATTCTCCGGCAAACAGTTTAGCTGAATTGATGACTTTTCGAAAGCCTCATCATCGATGAACGATGGCCAACCGATTGCTCAAGCGAAAAAACCAGGCCCCAAGATACGATTAATTTCCGTCGATGAATGAATTGATCAAAAATATGATGCAATATTCGATAAAAGTCAGTCTCGAATTCCTGACGCCAGCTTTGCTCTAAAACTTCTGGAGATACTAGCCTAGTAGAGCGGATAAAAATCATGACTATATTCTGATTCTAAAAGTAGCCAAGATTCGATTAGCAGATGATCGGACCATAAAAGGTAGTTTAACCAATCAACCGTAAAAGGCCTATCCATCCAAAGGTGAATCCAAAAAATCGCTAACGTCCGAGCGAGGTAGGAAAAATTGGAAGCGTATTAAGATTCAGCAGACCGAAACGAATTAGCTTCTGAAAACGTTGATGACCTCTTTCTGTGTGAAAAGCGCCGAACAAGAAAAAATCCACCTGCCTACGAATAAAAATTCAAAATTACAAATTTCCCGCCAATTGTCGATCTCAGAACCAATTGACCTCGTTCAAACTTTGAATTTCCTCTTGCGTACTCCTCGGAAACCAATCAAAATTGAGAACCTCATTAATCAACACTCTCTCATTGTGGCAATAAATTATCGAAGAGATCGATTAGATACTATTTGGAAAACGTGTAGAAATAATTTATTAACGGTCATTGTGGAAACAAGTGTCTCCTCGGTAACACAAAAAGAGTGGCCCCGGGCGGATATGGAGTCGACTGGCCAATACGCACACCATACATCATATTCCCTCTATTCCTCCCCCAAAAAAGGAGAGAGAGAGAGAGAGACAAGAGACGAACTCGCACAGCACACGACGAACGCTATGAAACCAACGACGAGAGACGTATCGAGCCAGTTTTCGACCCGTTTTTATGTTCACCTAAATGGTTTCAGCAGGCCGTTCAGTTTTGCCCATACATAGGAATATGTATGGTATAAGAATTTGAAACCGCGCATGATGGCCTTCTCGTTCGTCGTCCGTCTGTCCTAAGCCGCAAATTACTTCTGCCGAACTCTCCTTCCCTTCCTTGGTCGTTCGTCGTCCTTCTCGTCAAAATGCAGACGTCGCGCAAAGTGTCACAAAAGGCTGAATATGTCAGGAAATATATACGGCAGCTCGTCTCGAAACTGGCAGCAACGCATTAGTTTTATCCTGCCCCCTCCTCTCCTCCTCCTCCTCCTCTCCTACATTTCCCTAACTAGACCTCCCCTTATACGGAAAATGGATGGAGTATCGAAGGACATACATAAAGGCTAGTCGGGGAGGATTCACCGCGCTGTTCTCGAACGACAACCGACGATGAATGTGACAGGGCGTCAGTTGGTAAATAATAAACTGCCTACGTACTAACTGAGCACAATACAATACTACCAAGGCATAATGGGAAAATAGATACTTATTGTTGGTTTGAATCGATTCGATTTCAGGGGAAATTTCCATTTGTGGAGAATTCAAATTGGAAGCGAGCTGAAGCTTCTCCATCCATCTGATTTCAGAAATCCACCTGGGAAACCATTGATCTGGGAGTTTCGAAATCCATAGAACCCAATCCGAAAGAACCCATGAACAAGAAGGTTGACTCAAAAACGCGAAGCCCACCTACTGAAGACTAAAAGAGCAGATCAAACCCCGATTTTTCTGATCAAACCAACCCAGATTCTTCTGAGATTCCTCAACCCCAGATTCGAACCGAAATCCGGGTTTGATCTGGATCCTCCAATGGAATTCCAGAAATCAGTTATGAGCCACAGAATCGCACGAAAAATCGGCAGCTCGGAATCATCGAAAATCCCACGAGGCTGGGGATGGAATCCCTGGAACTAGGTATACCATCTATGGGAAGGATCCAGTAGAGTTCAGCCATCTTCGGAAAATCAGCAGGTCGGATCACAATCTGAGTACCGGTATACAAGCAAACATCCAAGATTTCGTCATATTTGTGAAAAAATCTGTCTCAATCTTCGATCAGGAATTTCACGATCCAGAAATCATTCAGATCCATCGGACAGAAACCTACCTAGGCAAAGCACAACTCACCCAAAACTGCACTACACGCTCATCAGTCCTCCAAAGTCATTCATATTCCACTCTCCAGGAATTCGAAAATCTCCAGACGCCGACATTGTGAGCTCGTAGAAAATCTGGCTCATCGCTCAAACGCCTACGAGGCCAGACGAAGCCAAGCTAAAAATCCAGCAAAAATACAACACACACTGGAAAAAACGGTACGCCCGGACGGCCTTAGCAATAGCGAACGAGGAGAGAGACGGTCAATTACGAGCCGAATTCATGGGGAATAGAAAGGGGCTATGAGGAGAAAGCTTGCATTTTGGTTCCTAACGAGACAGAACGAACGTACAACAGGCTCGTATTTCGCCGCCCAGCCCGGACACGAGAGGACATGCATAATGAATCGCGGAAAAAGAAAAGCGCCATGTGCAAACGGGATGGATGAACCGACAGGGCGGACGAACGGACGGTGCTCCCGCTGCTCCGCCTCTCCACCCACCCGCCTCGAGTGTCCATCAATCCAGAAGCCATGTCCACTCCCGACGAGATGACCACGGGCCGAGGATTGAGGCCCCAACGACCTTGTCAACAAGAAAACGGGTGACCACGAGTGAATGCTCGATGGCGCGAAAAGATGTGCTGCCCGTCGCCGCCTGCTGATTCTCGGCCGTCCGTCGGTCGAGGTCGTCTCGAGTCGCAGCAGTTGTCTCCTCGACCTCTCTCTCTGTTGTCCACTCCACACCAGACAGGTACATGCCGGTTGTCCACCACTGGAGTAGCCAGCCGGAAGTTCAAGCCAGCCAGGGCGCCGAGAGACTACGAACAAGCCCTAAATCCCGCCGGATTGATCATCAACTAGTCATCGGTTCCTCACACAATTTCTTACTCCGAAGACGCTCAAAGCTACCAGAGGCCCTCTGGAAATCGATCATAAGCCCAAGGAGGAGGATGTAAACCAAAACCGTCCACTCGTCTGTTTGCTTCCATGCGAAAATGGGACCCCGTCGAATGATGAAAATATCGGGAAATCGGAGACTCCCTCAAACAGCCACCCGGCACCCACCGTTCGATGAATCTCCTCACTGAGCCAGCAACTTTCAAACTGAATCTCCAATTTAGCTTCTCGATCGAAAGAAGAATGTCCAGCGGGAAATTTGAGAAACCTACGACGGGTTTCACCTTCGCTCGAAATTGCCCCGCAGCTCTCTCCACTCCTAAGCCTACCTCAAAATGTCCGCGGGAATCTCTCGTCCTCGTCGACCGATCGACTCGAGTTCACTAAGGCGTACAGGATTTTCAGACAGAGTACCGACCACAATCTCCCGCGCCAAATACATGCCAAATGCGTTAATTAGTGTCTCTCTCTCGCGAAAACCAGTCCTCCAGAGCCCCATCGAATGAAAAGGATGTCGTCGCCGAATGGACAGGAATTAAAGGCCACTGGTCATTCCGTTCGAATGAGAATGAGAGTCAGAGTGCAGGCCGCTTCGATAATTGCCTCACGGGATTTCACCTTGACCGAATCAAGCCAGTTAGAAAATTCGTATTTGAATGGACTCGGTGGATCGAAAATACGGTCGATCGGAACGAGCCCCAGCGATACTATTTGCCAAGACCTCGAGAAACCTGCAGGAAAACTAATTCTCAACCAATCAACATTTCCCCGATGCGCAAATTTCAAAAAGCACTCGGTTCGAAACAGAAAAAAATCAATACCACTTACCTCAGAGTTGATCTCCCGATCAAAATAACTTGAAATCGGAAATGTCCTCCGTGCTCCATTCCGTAAGGAAACCAATCCATATTCGGTCGTTCGATCCATGCCAAGCCGTAATTCGACCAATCCGTTCGATCCACGTTCCAATCCAATCCAATACGGTCAATCCATACGACGTTCCAATCAATTTGATCCAATCCAAATCCGAAGAATCCAAAATACGATCCGATCCAATAGTCCGAAGCATCCAATCCGATCCAATCCGTAAAAATCCAGTTCGTTACTCCGTCCATGAGCGTTCAGAAATTCGAAAATTTGTTGGCCGGCGGCTTCGAAAATGTGATTTCTAAAACGTAAAGCGAAATAAATCATTGAAATAAATTAGTGTCCATGGCGGAACAAATACACGGATTGGTTTGACAGAAATTGACGATCGCCTAACTTGCCCTCAATCGATTGTGAAATTTTCTCAACATTGCTTATTGCTGTTGGGAGTCATGTGCAAAATACATGCAGGTAAAAAAATGCCAAAGTGAGTTCATACAGTACACTAGCTATTGTGCCTAATTGGCTGAAACAAAATTACTCATTAGTGTTCATTTGATTCTCAAAACCTTTTGCCTGTTACCGGCAATATTACTCTATTTTCCTAGCTTCCTCAAATCATAATGCGATCGGTTGCCTCAGTGTCAAATCATCTAGCTATCATCCTAATTTAATCAATCCCTGACTCAGTTTTATATCGATTTATATTTATTTTTAAACAAACCAAAAGAACAAAGTAATTCCGGTCCTGATAACCGTTCCACTCGTACAGAACCAACTGCAAAGAATCCATTGAACTTTACTCATCAATGTGCACTGTACACGTTAAAACAAATGCGTACGTACCAAGTCAAACTGATTCAAGAATGTCAATTAGGTATAGAAAGCAATCAAAATTTTTAAAAAAACAAGCAAATTAAAACAAACCAATCGATTCGATAAGTGTCCAAATCGCCGTCCAATCCATCCATCCGAACGTTGTTGATTCCCCGATTCTCACAAACCCATAGCCGCAGCTTGAGCTTGAGCGAACATCTCCTTCAATACGCGCAAACTATCGCCGAACTTCTCCATATCGGTTCGTTGACGTTGTTGACACCATTCGCGCTTCGCGTTACGCCAACGTGGTATATATTGATCGAGAATCTCGGAGGCCGATTGTTCGTCGCCCGTCACTTCCGTCGGCTCATCGCGTTCGGTTTCTTTTCGGACGGTGGTGGCTGGAAAATTGAAGGAGAAAACGTTGGAGTTTCGTTCAGCAAAAGTTTTCAATTTTAGGGACGAACTATAATCGGAGGATCCAGCGCGGATCCAGCCTGGAAAAGCGGTTACAGTAATCCTAATCTACTATGTATTGATCCACGGTGGATCCTTACGGCTGTAGTTTAACCCTAAGACCATCGGAAATTTTTGTGTCTTTGAGTAAAATTATACGACTCAAAATTTCAACTCAAAACCAAGAGAAAAAAATTCAAAAACCTGCAGTACTTACGTTTCTTGCTGACACTCTTCACGGCCGTCCACGATTCTTGATCAATATCGACATTCGTACGATCGATCGCTTCTCCCGTCACGATGCTGCCCGGCGTATATTTTCCGCGCATCCAAATACGACACAACGCGTATAATCCGTGTTCCATATTCGAATTTTGTATCTCGAACGCTTTTTGACGTAATTCGAAAATGATTTTCTTTTGCGAACGTCGTCGTTTCTTGGCGTCGGACGGCGTTCCGTACGGTGATTTCGTCGCGCTACGTCGTCGACGGCCGACTTTCCCGCCGCGTCGTGGCGATTCCGTCGAATCGTCCATGTCCGATTGATCACCCTCGTCGGACACGTCGAAATCGTCGTCGTCGTCGTCGCGAATTTCTCGTTTCCCATTTAACAGCGTATTCGAATTTCGGATACTTTTTAATAAATTGCCCAAACGATCGCGAGCCGAGTTCACGTCCGGAATTTCCGCCGTCATTTTGATCCAGCCGTCAATTTTTAATTTCTTGATTTTTTGACGAAAAATTGTCGAAACGGACGAGAATTTTGAAGAATTTCGGGATCGAACGTTGAGAAAAACGATGGAGTTATCGATAACTTTGGAGATTTCGCGAAATTTCGATTTTGATTTTGAATTTGATCAGAGGAGATCGAAGAAATCAAATCGAATTTTGAGAAACGAAAAACGCCGATTTCGAAAGTTACAGTAATCCAAAATCCATTTCACGCACAACACGGTTAAAACCTGAAAATCATCAAAATGCGGGAAATTTGAATTTGATGATTAAAGCACAGTTATCATTCAACGAAATTTCAAGCTCGTCCATGAATCAAGCCACAATTAGTTTCCTCAAAACATCAAAGCACAGAAAGTCTTTGAACTTCCAAATCCTCAGATCACGCACAGTATCGCGCTCGAACGTTTTACTTCTACTTGACGAACTCCATCACAACACCAAAATCATGCGCATAATTTGACGAAAAGAATCACAATTTCCCAGTCGGCGGTTTCCATTTGTAGCTCCCGGTAAAGATGAAGCCGTGTTTCTTCAGCATGTCATCCACGTTTTCGGGTCCTCGGGATCCGCGGACGTACATTTTCGGCTTGACCTTCCTCTTCTCGATTTCGTGCAATAGCGGAGTGAAAATTCGCCAAGCTTCTTCCAACTCGTCCGTTCGTACGAAATCGGTCTGCGAGCCCGAGAAAACCTCCAAAATCAAGCGTTCGTACGCGTCCGGCAACCGAACATCCTGAAGATCGAAGAGGATTACTGTAGGTATACAGAAAAGTGCAACTACCTTTCAATCAGGAAGACAAAAAGAAGAAATCAAAACTTACCTCATAGCGGCTTTTGTACGTCAAGTCCAATTCGGTTTCCACCACGTCGAATCCAGCGCCGGGACGTTTCGTCATCATCTTCAAGTAGACGGCTTCGTTCGGTTGCACGCGAATCACGAGTTCGTTGCGTTTCAACGATCCGTCGGGAAAAATATCGCCAGCGACATCCTTGAATTGGATACGGACTTCGACTTTTCTCTCGTTCAAACCCTTTCCGCATCGCAAGAAGAACGGCACGCCGTCCCATCGCTCGTTCTTGACACGGGCCACGGCGAGCGCGTACGTCGGCGTAATCGAGCCTTTCGGAATCTTTTTCTCCTCCAAATATCCTTGCCGCGACTCTTCCGACTTGCCGTTCGGATCGCCTTGATATTGACCGAGAACCACGTCCGAAATTTTCAACGGCGCGATTTGTTGCAATACTTTGACCTTCTCGGCGCGAATGTCGTCCGCTTTCGTCGAGGCCGGCTTTTCCATCGCGACGAGGCACATGATTTGTAGCAAGTGATTCTGCATGACATCGCTGAACGGAAGAAACAAAATTCATTATGAGCTTGGATACCAAAGGATACACTTGGATACCAAAGAAGTATGGTAAACATAACTTACCGGATGATGCCAAATTCGTCGAAGTATTCGCCACGCCCCTCGATGCCGAACGGCTCTTTGAACGAAATCGAAACGTTGGCGATGTGCTCTCGATTCCAAGTAGGCTCAAATAGTCGGTTGCCGAAACGAATAAACATCAGATTTTGCACCATTTCCTTGCCCAAGTAGTGATCGATTCGATAAATTTGGTCTTCGTTGAATAGGCTCGCGAGATGCTCGGACAATTTGCCCGACGATTCCGAATCGCGCCCGAACGGCTTCTCGATGACGATTCGAGTCCAGGCCAGTCTAAAAGGGGAAAATATCACCATTAGTTGATAAATCTTGAAGCACTATGCAAATTTCTACTTACTCGGAGGCCATTGCGTTGTTTCTTATTTGCGACGTAACCGTTTCGTACACGTTCGGAGGTAACGCCAAATAAAAAACACGGTTCGCCGTATCCGTACCGCCGATTTTCTTGATCGTCTCGTCCAACTTCTTGAATCCGTCCTTGTCGTAATCGCCGCGAACGTACGATAACCGGCCGACGAATTTTTCGAATTTCCCCATCTCGTCGGGCTTGAGCTGAAAATGAAAGACGAGAGTACAGATTCTACTGCTGAATTTAGACGAACGACAGAGGCCAAATATAAAGAAACCAGGCCAAAAGAAAAGATGAACAGTCCGAACTCACCTTACAGTGTTCCAGCATGGCGTCTTTCAATTTCCGCACATCCATTTGCGAGCGAGCGTAACCGATGACATGGATATCTTTCGGCAATACACGGTCTCGAAAAAGCCACCACAAGGCCGGGTATATCTTTTTCTTCGCCAGATCGCCCTGAAATCGAGAAGAAAATTTGTCAGAACGAGCAAGAGAAGCCGAAAGAACGCCAGTCCTTTTGCAGTATTGCAAAGGCACACAGGCACCCGAAGGAGGCCCAATTTGTGACATTAGCCCTGGTACTGTACGCTCACCAGATAGACAGTAAGTTAAAAATTTAACGAAAAGATAATTACAAAGACAAAGATCAAAGAAAAAACAGGAACTTACCGAAGCGCCGAAAATCACGAACGCGCACGGATTGTCGTTTTTCTCGTCCAATTGCTTCTTTTCTCGTCCTTCGGAAACGATGGCCGACGGTTCGGTATTGTTGCGCGGATTCGCCGCCGTGGACGAAGGCGCTTTCGATGATGGTTCGGTCCTTTGCGGATTTTCCTGAAACGGAAAGATGAGATCGAGATCATTTGTAGATCGAATCAATAAAAAAAAGTAAACCGAAGTCAGAAAAACAAAAAAGCGCGCGCTTACCTCGTTTTTTCCCATCGGAAATTCGGCAACGACATTGTCCTCGTCTCGTTTCGGCTCGTCTCCTCCAGTTGTGGCACTTTTCGGCTTGACATCTTCTCGTTCGATCGGCGCTAGAAGGATCGGAATCGGTACCGCCGTCTCGGGCTCTTGTCCTCGTTGTTGCTCCTCGCCACCATCGGCTCCGTTTCGAGTACGAACGCGTACTTTCACCTAAAAAACGAAACGAAAAAAAAGAAAAATAATCATCAACTAGAACACCGAAAACCAAAACTAAATCGTACTTACGTTGAATCTGATAACCGGATCGTCGTCGGACATTTTCGTAGAGACTTTCAACAAACGCTCACTCAACGACCACAACGCAACCGACCGACTGCACACGACGCTCTCCGCGGCCAACAATGAGTCAGACTCGAGGCTGCTGGCCCGCCTGGACGGCGGATGCGTAAAGTACGGAAGTTTACACTGCGCGCGCGCGCTGACCAATCAGAGGCGGGCAGGCGGTCACGTGGCCGCGCCGCCCCTACTTTACCTGAACATCAAATGGCGGGGAATTTGAATTCGATGGTTAAAGTACAGTTCAGATAATACCACTTGTATCCTTATCAAGTGGAAAAATTCGTGATCAATCTGCACAATAAGTTCGATGAATAAGCCCAAAAAAACAAAAAAGGAAAACTTGAGCACAAAAAAAATGGAACGTCCGTCGGGACTTCACAACCTTATCAACGAAATCTCAAACATTATTCTACGATCAAGGCCTAATCGTTTTCTACCATATAAACAACCTATCGACCAATCTCAAATCACTCACCTCCTTAGAATACCCGCCTGATCACTCCCTACCTCAAATCAATCAATAAATCATCCCACCGCGTCCATCTTCGATCTCCTTCATCAAACGCAAGCACCTTTCCTCCGTATTTGGCATCGTGAGCACTTGAACGGCCACCGGCAATCCGATCGTCCCCGATCCGCAATACTTGACCAATCGCCGTCCGAACAAATCGCGTCGTTGTCCATTTTTGAGCGCATCCTGATCCCGTTGTTCCACTTTCGTCACTGGCACCACACCGGCAACGAAATCCAACAAATTGATCACCGTCGTATATGTGGCGGCGATCGGCACGCCGACGGGTCCATCATGCGGTAAAGCCACGCTGCCGAATGCCGGACAAATGACGGCGTCCAATTTGTGCTCTTGCCAACTTCGAACATACGCGCGTTTGGCTTTCTCGGCGTTCTCGTGAATCGATCGGAGTTCGCGAATCGTACGAGGCGGTGCGAGTAGAACCATCGAAAGTGTCGGGTCGACCAATCGTACGAGACATCCGAGAAGACCGCGAGGCAAGAATACGGACGACCAGTGACTGTAGCCGTACAATCGGACCATCGGAGCGTAATACGGATCGATCAAGTCCGATCGAGCCATACGATATAAATAATTACCACCATCGCCGAACGCCACGCCTGAAAAATAGACGATTAGATTATGACATAACGATGAACCAATCAAAGAAAATTAAACTTGGCCTACTCCTCACCCAAATACGACTTCATCAAATCTCGGCCATTCGGAGGTTGATAACGAACCAACGTATGGCCTTTCGCCTCCAAAATATTCCTGGTCTCGTCCACGGCTCGTCGACACGCCGGCGCCGCTTCGAAAACGCCGTCGAAATCGAAATACCCAATTTTCAAGCTCCGTTTGTCCTCGCCTTTGTAAATATCGTCTCGCCACGGGTTCGGAATCACGTACGGATCCGATTCGTACATCGATCGATCCCCGGTCACGTGACGCATCAACGCAACCACCGCTTCCACTTCGCGCGCCATCGGGCCGAGACAAGCGGGCAACATCGGTCGCCCTGGAACGGAGCCGATCGATCCCGATTGCGATAGTCGAGTACTCGACGGTTTCAATCCGACCACGCCGCAGAAATGAGCCGGAATTCGAATACTGCCGCCAACATCGCCGCCCAATCCGAGAATCGATCCGCCAGCCGCCAATAGAGCCGCTTCGCCGCCCGACGATCCGCCGCTGGTCTTATCCGGATCGCGCGGATTCTTGGTCGTTCCATAGATCGGATTCGAGCAACCGAACCAGAAAAGTCCCTGGGGTACGTTCGTATGGACGTACGGAATCGCTCCCAAACGGCGAATCGATTCGATCAATGCGGCGTCTTTCGATGATGGTTTGAAGAGATTTTGAGCGTAGCCGATCGTCGAATCGAATCCTTGCATCTGGAAAGGATGAAGGCTCAAAATTATCACCGATTCAAGCTTCTAAATTCATTAGTAGTCTTTAATCAAAAAGCAAGCACAAGTACTTACATTTATCGATTCCTTGACACTGATCGGGATTCCGAAAAGCGGCGGTTTACTCTCCTTGTACGTTCGATCCAATTCTTCGGCCCATTCGGTGGCTTGCGGAAAGAATACGCAAACGCAATTGGTCTTCTCGTTCGCCTCCAACGCTTTCCATTGATAGGCTTCCAATGCTTCTTTGGCGCTGATCATTCCTTGTTGGAGTTGATCTGAAAACGACAAATCTCATTCACTGCATCAAAGGGAACACAAAAGCACAAGTTTCACTCACCTCGTAGTTCCTCAAATTTCAACGCGCTGATCGTCTTTCGTCGTTCCTTGACTTCTCCCGTCGCTGAGATCAACCGCGCTCGCAATTGATCCATGTACGTTCGCCTTTCGCTTTGTCGACGTTCGATGTTGATTTTCATATTCGTCGTCCGAAGCCATCGATTTGCAACCCAATAAGTGATCACTCCGGCCAAGGCCGAATATTCGAACACGGCGAACAATCCGTGATCCGGTCCGATTTTCGTGGTCATCTGAAAGGAAGAACCAAGAACAAAGATCAAATGAGATCAAATCAAAGTAAGACCATAACGAATGAAACAAAAAGTCAAAATACTGAAAGGCGATCAAACGCAAAGACACAAAACAGCCAGAACCCTCATCAACCCAATATTTTTACTTCCCCAATTTATGATGATATCAATCTCGATATGATCAGTATGAAATAATACTTAACGATTTTGAGTAACAATAATCGCCTAAACCGTAAATCGAAAATTTTGTCCTATCTTAATCAATTGTACTTGAAAAATCCCTCGCCCGTTTTTCGTCCCATTTTTCCTTCCTTGACTAATTTGTCCAAAAGAGGGCTCGGTTGGAACAAAGGATTCTTCGGATCTTGTTTGTGCCAACCTAAAGAATGAAAAGTCAATTAATCGTAAGATAACGGTTTGCAAAACATCGCTCACCATCCAAAATGAACTTGCTCGTATCCAGTCCAACGTAATCAGTCAATTCGAACGGTCCCATCGGATAGCCGGCGCCTAATTTCATGGCGGTATCAATATCGCGCATGGAAGCATCGCCGCGTTCGTGCATGCGAAGAGCTGCAAAGAGAACTTGCCTAATTCATATACTCGAACGAAAAAGGAATCAAAAAAAGATGCATTACCTTCGAAGCAATAAGGAACCAACAATCGATTGACGATGAATCCGGGCGTATCCTTGCAAACGACCGTCGTTTTGCCAACTTGCTTTCCATATTCGAGTAGAGTTTGGCTGAAAGAGAAAGCGAGTTACGAATCGAAAGATCAACATCAGGAACAGCGGGTACTGATCGAAAAAATGGAAATACTCTAACCAAGGATTGTACTTACAAAGTTTGTTCGCTCGTCTCGGGCAATCGAATGACTTCCAATAATTTCATAATCGGGACGGGATTGAAGAAATGCAAACCGCCGAAACGATCCTTCTTTTTCAAATTCTTCGAAATATCGGCCAAACATAACGAGGACGTATTCGTGGCGAAAATGGCGGAGCTGCAAAGAAGAGACGCAAGATTTCAGCGGATGAAATCGATCATAAAGGAAAGACAGCAAAAAACGAATAGCCATTCCAAAAAACGAGAATGAAAAACAAAAAAGACAGCGATGAAATTGACTTACTCCTTTCCGTATTTCTCCAAATCGGCGAATAATTTATGTTTGATATCGATATTCTCCACGATGGCTTCCACGACCAAATCGGCATCTTTGACGGCTGTTTGCAACGAGCTCGTCGTATTGATTCGTTTCATTGATCCCTCGACTAATTCCTTCTCGCCCTGAAACAGAAAACTTCAATCAATCAATCGAAGAAAACTTCTGCAGAGCAACCAAAAGACAAAAATGGAAATTCAGACACTTACGGTCGGATCGGCGGCGAATCTTTTCTTGGCCATACGTTTCAAACTGACTTCGATACTTTTCTTGGCTTTATCCAAAATCTGATCGTTTTGATCGACGATCGTCACGTTGTAACCGGCCGATGCCGAAACCTGGAAAAGAGAATTACTGTATACAATGTTAGTTTTAAGTTTTGAAAAGTTTCAAAACGTAGGGAAGCGCAAAAACGCAGGAAATTTGTGAAATTCAAAAATTTTGCATCGCTAAATCAAATTTAGGATGCAAGATGCAAAGTTTGCAAAATTTTCGTGAACTATAGGATCGATAGGCACCTGCTGGTTACAAAATTTACGTACGAACAAACAACATATCACAAAAATTTCGACAAAATAGAAAGCCTCATGTTTCAAAACTTTTGCAAAATTTACAAAACTTTCAAAAATGATCAAACAAATTTTAAAAAACTTCAAAAATCTATAAATTTCTTACCTGAGCAATTCCCGAACCCATCAAACCGGCGCCGATCACCACCACATTATTCAACGGCGATGCCGAGGCGGCGAACGATCGAAGAGAAAATACGAATTTCGAATTATTCAAAATGAAACTTTTCACCAATTTTTGCGAAAATGCCATATTTCAAATAAATCAATAATTTCGCGACCCGACCGATCGATTTGGGCAAAAAAATCGAAGAATTGACGACAAAAAAAAGATAAGGGAGAGAGAGAGAGAGAGGAAACTGGGAATCGAGGACAAAGTGTAAAGTCCAAAAAGTTGTCTGCTCGGCGCGGGAAATGCTTACAGTTATTCTGTTAGCCGTGCTCTGATTTGGATGGAGCGCGATGACGATGATCGGCATCGGTTGAAATTTCGTCGGAACTTTATCGAAGAAAATAGATGTAAATCGTCGGAAAATGTTTACAATTCGATCGATTCGACGAATTTCTTCGATTGCAACATCAATTTTTCCTCAATTTTCAAAATTGAATGCGGTAAGTCTAGGTTTTTTTTAATTTTGTCTTATGTACAGTAAGGTTTTGAGTCTCTGATGTTTTCTTCTTTCTTCATCAGATTCCGTCCTCTTCCTCGATTCACACGTCACGATCGTATCGATTCGCCGAATCCGCATCGTCGAAGGAGCAATCGGACGAACGACCGGGATCGAGCGGAAATGAGAAGTCGAATCGATCCGCGACGGGCGGCGATCGAAAACGAAGAAAAGACGATTCAGCGGCGACGTCGTTGGTCAAATTCGGCCACATGTTCGAGAAGATTCCGGCGGAACAAAAGAATAAGGAGAATTTTCAAAAAGCGATTGGTAAGTACAGCAGTGGAAATTTTTTCGTTTATGACTGTGTTTTATCGAAATTTTTTGAAATTCTTGGATCGCAGATCATTTTTGATTTTTTTTTCTTCGCTTTTGTTTCTTTTGCAAACGATTCTTGCAAGATCGATTCTTTCAGGCTTATTTCTGGAACGAAACGTCCATCGACGTGGACAAGTCGAATTCATCTACGCGGCATTAAGACACATGAAAGAATTCGGCGTTTTGCGCGATTTGGATACGTACAAGAAATTATTGGACATCTTTCCGAAAGGACCGATGATCGGAGAGAATTTTCTACAGGTACATTTCTTGCATGTCTCTCATTTCATCACAGTTTCTGGAATGGACTTCTTTTTTCTGTTTTAGTTCGCCATGAAACACTATCCGAAACATCAAGATTGTTGCTTGGCCGTTTTGGATCAAATGGAATATTATTGTAAGTACAGTGTTTCTCATGTTCAACTTTTGAAAGTTCGTTTTACGATACGAAACTTACGTTCTTCTTTTCTTTTTTTCAGTTTGCTATCCCGATAAGGAAGTTTTCAATATGGTCAAGAACATATTCGGCGACAATTCGATGACGATGATCAAAGTGCGACGAATGTTCTATTGGATGCCAAAAATGCGTTACGCCAATCCGTATCGATTACCCGATCCACTTCCATCGGCGCCGAACGAGCTGGCGAAATTGGCGATCAAGAAGATGTGTCGAGATCCGGCCAACGAATTGTTCGAATGGTACACGCAATCGCTGCCCGATTCGTCCGAGAAAACGTGGATCGTTTGTGGTCAAAGTTGTCACCAAAGGGAATTGATAAATCAGTAAGTAATTTTTTTGATGGATTTCTTTTGAAGTTTTTGGCGGATGGAGTCAGTTCCAGATTTTATGTCCAGATTTCCTTGAAGTGTCAAGTTTAAGGTTTCTTTTTCGTTTTTAGACACCCCGAATCGAAACCTCTCTACGTCGATGGTCCGTTTCGCGAATGGCTCTTCACCGAAAGCGTCTCGTATTTCGTCCTGATCGCCGACTCTGATCCGAGCAAATTCTACGACGATATCGACCCGGATGAACCGGAGACGGCCGACGAATGGGCGAATTGGGATACGAAGTTCAGTTGCGAATTTCCACAATCGAGGAAATCCATCATGGAGGCGCCGACGATTCACGAGCAGGATGACGGGACGATCCTGTCCATCGCCGTGACTGGATCGAGTTCGAAGGAATCGCTGGTTTCGTGGATTCAATGTTTGCAAAAGTTGAATCCGAAACTGGCGAGGATCCCGGTCGTATTTCGGATGGCGCACGGAGTGGGTGATTTGATCGTGCCTAAGGAGGAGAAGAAGGATGGGGAGAAGGAAGTATTGAAGACAAGTAGCAGTTCATAGTGTCATTTTACGTTAGATGTGGCGATTGTAGGTTTATTGTAAGTTTGAACTGTTCTATATCGTTTTGACCGTGCATCAAACCAATCGCATAATCATTTTCACAAGCAACCTCTCTCAGCCTTCTCAAACCACACAAAAACGCACACACAAACATACACAGAAACGAACAAGACTGAATCACAGAATCACAAATCGATCATGATCGCCATCGCCCGCGGACACTCGCTTCACTCGCTGTCGAAGACACTGTTGAGCTCCATTCCCGCCATCTTGATCACTTCGGCCAACTCGTTCAAACGCTTCTCGAATTTCG